>SJKF01000012.1:600000-866283 GCA_012980535.1 Pleurotus pulmonarius | reverse complement strand
TCGACGAACCGGCTGACGCAAGCGGCGAGCAAGCACTGCAGTCTATCGGCAGGATGGTGAGATACTTGTAGTTTCACGGATGCGAGGTTAGCTCACAGATTCCCACAGGTTAGCATACCGTTCGGATGCATACGAACCCCACCGGATGCTCGGAATGCACGAATTATAGCACAATGCAGTCAATCCGGGCCCGCTCCTTTCCAGCTCCCGCCCAATACACGGAATCCCCAATATTCCCAAGCTATGTTTACGGGTGACCCTTTTCGAGGACTCGAAGTGGTGATCGTTGACCACGCGCTCAGGGGTTACGAAGGCCACATTGTAGGCTCTCATTTGGTTAACCCGCCGAATAATAGTAATTCCAATGGCGACGACCGCGACCAGAGCATGGAAGACACGGAAGACACGGCCATACTCGAGTTTGAAGTCAACAAACTCAACCACATCACCTGCTTTACAGTTCAACTATCAGCTCGACATCTGCAGGAGAAATAGTGCGTCTTGTATACGGCTATATGTCCAATATTGATCCCTCAGTAGTTCTAGATTACCGGTCATGGAGGCAATCCACCTACCCCCACATCTCCGTGCTAAGCCATCCGCAATTGCTCCGGCTACTTCGGCGCCTATGGCAATGACCCCATGTGGTGATCAATCAGAGTCTACGTGGCACCAGGTGGCATACGAATATACTCAAGACATTATCTTGGATTACACAGCACATGATCGCTTCACTCGTATGTTTGAGAGTTATTTCTACCCATCGGGCAAGTACTGACACTGTCCTGCAGGCCATTGGTTAAGGAACCCTGCGATGATGTACAAGAAATTCCAAATACTTATTCTAGGCACTCTTTTCGACGATGGATCTTATCGGACTGACAATGCGGTCAGTGGATATACGGTGGTGACGGAGGCATTGGATCGCTGGGCTGCGCGCATTTTCGTGAAGATGGGCGAACAGAGCAACCTCACAACCAAGAAGATTCTGCTGAAGAAGATCATTCCCGATAATCTTTCCTTGAGACACGGCGAACGAGTGATTATCATCGGAGGGGATGTGGCTGGCAACGATCACATGATAGGTATGGCAGGTTGGGTGAATGAATCTGCGTACGCACTGGACGAGGGTATTCGATTGGTCGCCCTCGCTGACACGCCAGGGTTTGCGTACGTTCGCGAGGTCAATTTGTGTAGAACGGGTGCACCCGCGCTGTGGAAGGGAACACTTTACAATTGAGCGCACAATTTACACATAACTCTACACAGCTCTAGTATTCTTCCTGTGCGAAGTGACTCTTCGCTCTGTCGCCCTAAACCGGGCTGATTATACTTACATGCCCGTTCGACTGAGAATTTCGTCTGATGGTCTTGTTCCACTGGCAGGTCAATACTAGTCAATTACTGTACCGATGCACGCACAAGAAAGGCACCTTTCTTGTACGGGTGCATCCGGCATTGAGTAAGTCAGGTGATCTGAAGCACTCCCCCGTGCGCCAGCGTGTGCCATGGCCATGTGTAAGAAACGTCAAAGCCTTTAAGAGTCTTTAAGGCCTCAAGGCGGGACACAAAGGGTTTCGCCCATTCCAGAGAACAAAGGTTATGACATTAATACTGGCAATGACTGGCGGTACTTAAACGTCGCGTCACCTATACTTACACCATTGCACCCTCCGTACTATTTCCACCCAAGTTCCATGGGAACACCATTGCTGGTCGTTCAAGCTGCGAGCCTGATGCTACTATTGATGGGCACGAACCCCGTAGATACTCAAATCACGAGCGCTCAGGTGGCCCTAGGCGAAGTCGTTGAAGACAATTCCGATCCACGCGACGCTGAAAATGATCAAGATCAAACACTTGAATTACTCCCGGTATGCCACATTGCATGCGAGATCAATATTCACTCATCTATGGCCGATAGCCTTGTACATCTGGCCCAGAGACGCTTCCCCTTGGAGGCCAATGTAGCGAGGGTCAGCCAAATGTCGAAGCACCCAAAGACCCCAAGCAATTGCAAGATGTCGGCGCCGCCGTTGCTGCGGATACCGAATCCCCCCCGCGGTGGACCCAGAGCCCGCGGTTGACCCAGCACTAGAAGTGCCACCTTTGGAAGGAAACTGCGACGAAAACCTGCCAAAGGTCGACCCGCCCAAAGACCCTCAGCAAGACGTCAGCGCCGCCGTTGCTGCGGATTTCGAATGCCCCGCGGTGGACTCAGAGCCCGCGTTTGACCCAGAGCTAGAAGTGCCACCTTTGGAAGGAAACTGCGACGAAGACCTGCCAAAGGTCGACCCGCCCAAAGACCCTCAGCAAGACGTCGGTGCCGCCGTTGCTGCGGATCTCGAATCCCCCCCCGCCGCGGTGGACTCAGAGCCCGCGTTTGACCCAGAGCTAGAAGCGCCACCGTTGGGAGGAAACTGCGGCGAAGATCAGCAAGTCGTCGATGCCGCCGTTAACGTTGCTGCGGATCTCGAATCCCCCCCGCCGCGGTGGACTCAGAGCCCGCGTTTGACCCAGAGCTAGAAGCGCCACCGTTGGGAGGAAATGCGGCAAGATCAGCAAGTCGTCGATGCGCCGTTAACGTTGCTGCGGATCTCGAATCCCCCCGCGCGGTGGACTCAGAGCCCGCGTTTGACCCAGAGCTAGAAGCGCCGCCTTTGGAAGGAAATTGCAGCGAGGACCTGCCAAAGGTCGACCCGCCCAAAGACCTTCAGCAAGACGTCCAGCGCCGCCGTTGCTGCGGATCTCGGAATGCTCCCCCGCGGTTGACCCAGAGCCAGAGGTGCCTCCCTTCGATGGAAATTATGTCCAAGGTCAGCCAAAGCTCAGACTGCCTAAAGAACCCACGGAATATGTCGATGCTGCCGTTACTGTGCGTCCGACACTCCCTCGATCGGAAGGAATAACAATTTGGTTTTGGACTCTTCACCCCCGCATCAATGTTACCTCCAACCTCTTCAAGCCTCAGACGGCATTGCGTTGTGGTTATCTAACATGCACATCACTCCCCGCGCAACGATGTTGGTGCGGTCTCAAGCGAAGCTTATGATCAGACATCTCTGCATCGGATGGTCGAAATTGTGGAAGCTAGCAACTTAGTACGTTGCATCTCCGCTTTCCCGGCCTCCCTGCGTTGTAACATTATTGCATATAGGCACTTTCTGTTGCTAAGGATGAATTCAAAGAAAGCAAGAAGGCTTTAGACACACTCAAGGAATCATTGGCTGCAGGTAGACGCGAAGGCAAGAGCGGCAGAACTGTGAGTACTTGTTGCCACATTTCAACATCCGCTTGCACTGAGCGTTCCCCGCAGCTCGAATTCATGCGAAGCGACCTTGCGGTGGAAAGGCAGAAGGCATGCATGCTATGCTCACGTCGTTGAACACCTTGATCTAATCACCAGTTAGGTGGAGAACCTCACAAGTCAACAGAAAAATACTCGAGCGGGACAATTCATTCTTGAAGGAAGAGGTAAATCTCTCCCTACACGCGGCCTATTCATGATCCCTAAACTTGACTTGTTGACAGCTTGTTTCCCTTCGATTCCAACAGGCGTCTCTCATCGGAGATAAGAAGAGCTTAGAGAATGAAGCAAAGTGTCATATTTTGTAAGCCGGCTCATACTAACATGATTGCTTTAGCGCGTCGCTCTTCTTGCGGACAGGAATGGATTAGCCATGAAGGTTGAATTAATGCCCATATTGCGTGCAAATACTGATTAAAATTTCTAGTATAGGACCCTCGAAATTGACTTTCAGCTCGTAAATCAATCGACAGGGGAAAAGGCGAGTTGTTGGAGTCTGGTAGATTATATCCGTAAACCTGACCGAAACCTGACTCAAGATCCGCCAGCTTCAAGTGGCGAATGACGCTCTGGTAAGCCAAGTCGGGCATTCAGAGGTTCGTATTGCTCTTCGTTTGCTTGCAATCACGGTCATGATTGTTTGATCCGATTCGAAGTTGAACGCTGGCGAAACGACGGTCAAACTCATCGCTGACAAGGAGAGTCTGGTGCATGAGGTAAGCCGGACGGGCCTACATGAATCCCATTCCCATGGCTCGAACCTTTCTGATATCGATGCACCACTTTTATGAAGCTGGAGCGTGTGAAGCAAGAGGTATGCCCCTCCCCGGATTCGAGGTTGTGAATTTGACCACCGCATTATAGGCATCCATGGACAGAAACCAGCTTCGTAACGAAAAGGTTCTGCTGGAGAATACTGTGGGCGGCTATGTTATATTGTCACCTGTAAATATCACTGAAGGTGCTTACTTGCAGATTATCGAGCTTCTCCAGCGACAGGCAGTTCTTTGTGAAGAAAATTCCCGTCTGGTATGACTCTTGGTCTCGACTTCTGTAGCATGTATCCCCCAAGTTGAAACCACCTACCTAGGTCTCGACTCTGTCCACAAGTGCAGAGATAATGAAGGGCGAGGTGCAGTCATGGAAACAGAGTGTGAGTGCAAGCTTGCAACGTGTTGACGGAACATGACGAAGATTAGAACGCTGCTTTAATCCAAGAAGTAAGCGTAAACCATTCCATACCGTGTTGATCTCGCTCAATTGCGACAAGGGATGCCGTATCGCTGCTGAATACACGGCATGTAGGCAATCTTTAGAAGATTGTAGATACCAAGTGAGTTCAATGTATTCAGACGGTACTCGACGCATGAAGGTTTCTGTCATAGAATGGCCTCCTTCATGACCATATCGTGGGAGTACGGTCTGTGAAAGACGACGCGCTGTACAATGTAAGTTATTTAATGACTATTGGGTGGTTTCCTAATCGAAGACTGTATATTCAGCGCTTAGACACTATCGCCACGATTACCACCACTACAGGCCGGTGCCCATTTTGCGGCGACCACTGCTGAGAAGGCTATTCAGGCTGCTGAACCCCTCCAAACGGCTTCTGACCTCAGTGTCGCGCAAACTATTGCTACAACTGCTACTCAGACAGAACATATCGTCGAGATTGTGAGAGCTTTTACATCGAAGTCCACCCAGGTAAATGTACAAAGGAAATGTACATGTGATATTGTTCCACTTGATATGATGCCGAAGACCAAGACGACGACAGCATCCATCCAGACATTGCCGACGGACCCTGTTACATGCCCGCCCCCACTACGAGTTGAAGTACAGAAGACCATGACCGAGGAATCCACCCAGACATCCCCTGTCTCATGTACACAAGAAGTTGAAGTACCGACGACCATAATCGAGGAATCCACGCCGCCCCTACGAGAAGTTGAAGTACCGAAGACCATGTCCGAGGAATCCACCCAGACATCCCCTGTCTCAGCCACACGAGAAGTTGAAGTACCGAAGACCATAATCGAGGAATCCACCCAGACATCCCCTGTCGCATGTACACCGCCCTTACGAGAAGTTGAAGTACCGAAGACCATGACCGGGGAATCCGCCCAGACATCAGTAGAGCCACTCCGCCTTACCCCCGCAGAGGATGTGATTGGGCCAGGAGACGAGAATACGCAGACGGTAAGTGTTGTTCTTTTCAACACGCCTTCCATCCGTCTTGATTCTTTGTAGCCGCTAGCTTCTGTCACCGCGAAATCCACCGAGACATCGGTAGAGCATGCCCCCCTCACCCCCTCACATGATGTGATTGAAACCCCAGAAGTCCTAGAAGTCCCGGAGACGGTGAGGTGTTGTTCTACACTTAATTAATGACGGGTATTGAACTTCAAAATACCAGCCAACCCGGGCGTCAACCAACGCTGCCAATAATCCATGTACATCTCCATCGCCGTTAACACGCCTATTGCAGGGACCACTTTCGCCTCTAACACCAATTCCCCAAACGAAGCGCAAGCGTGCCCGTCAGTCTGACGATGTGTCACTTAGGCTCAGCCCTCGAAAGACAAGATCCGGGGCGATTATTTCGGCGGACGAGCAAATGCAACGGCCAGCGAGAAGGAGAAAGTATTCCCAATCAGGGGCGGTACAGAAGATGCAGAAGTAATATCGTATATACCACCGTGCGACGCCTTGCTCGCTCTATATCTGCCAGCCAATCTCTCCCAGGCCAGCCTTACATACACCAAGTTGACGTTTACTCTTTCGAACCGGATATATCGTGATCATTTCGCCAGTGTGGCCGGAAACATATTGATCGGCACGTCCATAATCCATAAACAGCCATACCATGCATGAACATTCCATAGGTGTGTGAGAGTGTCGTTACTGAATCACGCATGCAGCTGCCGCCGATTATGAATAGCGAGATGTGTAGGGTCGAACGTGAACGGATTGTGCGTCGAATTCGTATGATATTGTCGGAGAATCGACGACCTCCAGATGCCACACCCCCAAATTATCGCCACCGACGATGTACATGTTTGCGAATAGTATCTTGATTGTTATTATGGCGTATAATTGTACTTGAACATGTCAATCGGAAACAGCTCCACCGAACAGAAACCGCGTTGGAATTCTAGGGGTACTACCGTAAGTTTGTCGACTCTGGAGGCCTTGACGCGATCGACTAGAGATCAAAGCGTTTGCCATATATGTACTGCTGGCGGAAAGTGGCTGGTATCTAAATGCCTGCGTATGACAGCATGTGCATGTTGATGGCGAGATTTGACTGTCGAGTAGTAAGCGAGCATGTGCTCTCTGTCCAGTCAGTAAGCGGCGAAAGGTCAAAGCGTTTGCCATATATGTATCTGTGTCATCGCCTCACTATTGACACGCAGGCGCAAACGCTTTGACCTTTCGCCGATCGCGATCAGAGAACGTATGTTCGCTTAGTAGTTGACAGTCGAGCCTCACCCTCGACATGCTGATTTTGTCGGCTATCATGAAGATCTTGTTAACGCTACGTTGGTTGTTGATTTATAAAAATGGTAAGCTTAAGGGGGGTCACCAGCTAAGGTCTATACAACTACCGTATTACATCGTTCGTCCCTGAATTCAAACCCATCCTGCTCGTTTCAGCGAGCAACTTCTTTGTCACCAGCAACATGAGCATTCGGCGCCTCGACTGGTCCACGGCCCGGGGAGAAGTCACCTGACTTGCTTTCATCTGTTGCCCCTAACTATCGCCCCTAGGCTCCCTGACCTACAAATTTGCGAGCCAATCACTTTTTACAAGTGTGTGCTATTTGCGAACCTCTCATGCTCGGATATTTTGAAGTTTTTTTGGTTTATAATTGTTATATTTCCACGCTTCTATCGTTAATGACACGGTGATAATATACACGTTTCATCCTTCGTAACCTCCCCTATATTAACGGTCAATTATTTAGGCCCGCCCGCAGTGCAGGTACCACACGTATGCAAATTTAGCTGGGGCCACACAGCCAGCGCTACTTCTTCCATGTTTAAGCATTGCATCATCGAACACCATCATATTCCGAAAAGCGTGAAAAAGAAATGAATCTGCGCTCACAACCGGACAGGCCTATCCCCTTCAACGGCACGCCCCGAAATATCTTGTCGCACAGCATGTCCAGATCCAAAGCTCAGTTCTGCGGTCAAAGATGAATGGATATCATATCAAATCTGTCATGAATATCAACTATCAATATATATCGCATTGAAGGATAGTATTTAGTGAAGCATGACACAAGTCTCGCGAAGGAAACTTTAGGGTTCGAAAGGAAAAACACGAGTCTCTACATGGCGAAGTTGACGGTCTCATCGTCATCGTTCTGAGCATCAGGCCTGAATTCGAGAAGCCTTTCCAGGTGGCAATTTATAAGAATTCGACGTTCAATGATATTCGCACTCACTTTAAGATGCAATGATCCACCAGTGGGATATCAGCCTCGTTGGCACTCTCCACACACGCCTTGCCACTCCAAGGTGTAGCAGGCTTCTCCAATACCGGGCCCTTTGTCTTGATGACCAACACCGACCCACTCCAAGAGCGGAACCCAGTCATGCGGTCCGCCATAAGGTAGTTAGATCCGTAGGAGACCTCCCCAGGTTCGAAGAGCAAAGTGAAGCCGACGTGACTCTTCGGACGCGGTACGTGCTGTGTGTAGGATTCGCGACTATATCCTTCTTCCCTGGGATCGAGGGGTACGAGAGAACCTATTTCCGTTGTTGGTGGGAATGGGCGGAAAAAGAAGTTGAACCGGTTTCGTAGAATATTCCCATCATTAGCAGGACCACTGATGTAGGGTGCTGCGTCGATCTCGTTCAAGCGCATGGCACGTAAGCCAGTTTGACAATATCGACTTGGTCGAAGGGGGACGAGCTGGACTTGCTTCGTGCAAGTGTTGTAGAAAATAGCGCTCGGATATTCCTGAGTACGAAGAATTCAGCAAGGTGGAATACGCGAGACGGGATGTTCTCACTTTCGTAACATATATGTGCTTCTTCCACAGGACGCGCACAATGCAATAAGCGCGCACCCCAGCTTTCGCTAGGCGTACCACGATCACCACAAGTACACGCACCAAACTGAAAACGATAAAGGCCCTAATACCGTGGAATAGGGCGCGGAGGATCTGAATAATTGGCATTTCGGCTCTGTGTAGTACAATCTATAGCTATAGCTAGTGCGTATATATATGTATATGTCCTAAATTAAATGTAGTTGCACAGTCACAATATTTAATCCAGGACATGCTCCATCCACATGCATAGTTGCAAACGGACACATTCCGATGTCAAACGCCACTGAATTTACTCCTTTTCTTTCAGAAGTACGCTACATGAGTGCGCCACGGTCAAGCTGCGTGGAGCGGCCCGGCCGGCCGTCATCATGATCAAAACTCATGTGACTTGAAGATTGGTGAATTCTCAAAACGATATGTCTGGCTATACATATAGCACACCGCGTACATACAGTACTTGACTAGAACAACATTAACGTGTACTACAGCTGCATCTAAATAGAATAATAAGGGGCCATCCGAGAACGGCATCATTGATTGTAAGTGTGAACATATATAGATAGCATTCGGAGATATTCGCCATACTAGTAGAGCCCGTATCCAGTTTGGACTCTGACTCATCCTCAGTCAAAACTACCCAACATTGATTGAACTGGAGGATGTAAACGCGCTGGGACTCAAGTTTAGAGTCATACTGAGCTCACCTAAAGAGGCCATTCTCGTGACGAAAATCATACCGATCAGCCAATGGTCGAAGTCTGTGATTGGGGTTTATCTGCGACTCCAACCAGGTAGCGTCATACGTATTGACGGGCAACTGCTGCACGGGCTTTGCTTCATTGTCCACGACGCGGGGAACGCGCGCCCTGATGCGAGGATACTGGCCACGCAAATCAGGCTTTGCGCGCCGCTCGTATAGATGAACGACATCGAAGACTTCAAGCCACTCCCCGACTTCAGCGGCCCTCCAGCAAGGATATTTGACTCTGTATACCGGGCGGCGTGGTCGGGGCCGCGCTTCATCGTGGCCGTCTTCGACATCAGATTCATCGTCAGACATGCCTTCGGGTCCTAATCGTTCCAGCATGGGTACATGACGTTGCAACAAAGGGTGGCCCTGAGCTGTATCAAGCCGTATGTGGAATAGCTGAAGGACAATTGCAAGTTACATATGAAGAATTGCGCACGAATAACAAACGCTTACTGTTCGCCTTCTTGTCTTCCTGCGTGACATCGACACTGCTATCTGTCGTTCAGTCCTGGAGAGTTGTGATTTCTTCCGCGCTTGCTTCAGGGATTTCAGCCAGGTAAAAAAGGCCTCTTCTAAGACATCGGTGTCAAAGTCAAGTTCTGCCATGTATTGAATGCTCGAGTAAAGACACGGGCGGCCGACCTGTTCCATGGGCTCCTTGGGGTCCCGAGCAAGTCGTAGCGAAAGTTTCGCTCATCGCAACAGTCGGGGATTCCCACTCCCTTGGTCGCCTCCCACAGGATGGCAAAGTTTTCAGCCTCTTCTTGGCTTACGCGTTCCTGTAACAGATGTTCCTCGCCGCCAACAAGCTCTACGAAGAACTTCCGAACCTGCGCCTAAATAATTGATAACACACGGGCGTCAATCGTAAGACAGATCGTAAGTAGGTTAAACTTACCGCCAAGAAAGTTGAATCCGCTGATCTGCGTTTGGGATTTGTCGTGACCTTTGGCTGGCCCCTCTTGCGCCTCGACTGGGGCCCAACGTCGTCGCCAGGATCTTGGTGTCTGGGAAGGTGCTGCTGCACCAGTTCTGCCGCCCGCTGGAAGCTGTCATCGAGTTGCTGACGCAGCAAGAGACGATCTACCCTAATGGTCTCCATGAGTCCTTGCACGGAGTCACATAGTTGGGCTATGGCACAAGAAACGTCGTATTTGTCTCGAATATCCTCCTCGAAAGGTTGCGGCTGGATATCGTCCACCAATTGTGGTTCTTCAGGTTTAGATTCTTCGTTTCGTCCTACGTCTTCCCCCATACTCCCTCCGCGATCTCTGTCCTTGCCCTTTCCTACCGTCCGGTCGATGATGTCATCTTCCATGTCGATGTCCTGCGACCCATCCGACCCATCATCTAGCTGTGTCTGCCTGAGACTCTGCCTTTTGACTTCATCATACCACTCCGCGTCATACGCCTCGGGATCAATTGTGACGGGAACAGCAACACTAGCTGATGAGATGAGGGGAGTATTCGATCGGGAGCGCTCTGCACAATTGCGGGCGACGAAGTCCTGTGCCGCGGTGAAGGGGGAAGTGAATAGTTCCCCAATAAACTGCAGAGACTTTGCGCGATATCCTGCGACTTCTAATATATAGGGAGAAACGATTAATGGCTACCGTCGTATTCACTTGCAGAGGTCACATACCCGGAGAGACTATTGAGAATAGGGCTGCATCTGTGACATCTGTGATCGGCGTCGAACCATCGCCAAATGAACGCATTGGGGAGTTGATGTCCCCTGGCATAAGCAAGGCATCTGAAGTTGAATTCGAAGTGGATGGATCATTGACGTCAGCGTAACGACGTGGGGCATCGACAGCGAGTATGGGAGCCGAAGACGGACCTGTAGAGGGTCTATAGCGACCTTGCCGTAGGGCAATGTCGTAAAGTCTCGGGTCCGGAGCAGGAATGGCCCATGAGTTCCGAGCTTGGCGCTGGCGCTCCGCGATTGCCTCTAACCGAGACTTCACGCGTAATTGGGACATCAAAGTATGCGCTGTGTCGTCAAGAGTAGTGGTCCGCCGGCTGCGGCGTACAGGTCCTGTCTGAGACTCGGGGTCAGAGTAAATTGTGTGAGGTCTTTCAGCTCTCGCAAAATCTTTGTTGGTTATAATCCTCTCCGCGGCTGGCATGAGGAATGCACGACCTCGAACTTGATAAGGGGCTCGAATCGCTGACATGTTGGCGGGCCTAAAGTGAGACCAGCAAACACAAAGGGGTTGCGCGAGCACATACCACTAACATACAAAGGTCGACGTCGGGGAGGCCAACTAGCTTCTGACGTCGGTACTGACTGGGAAGTCCGCAAAGATGATCGATGGTCTGGAGGAACTTCAGCCGATTGAGTGGATTCACCAGAGGCCCCAGCAGGTGTATTCATTGCGAAGTACAATGCAATGAGAAGCTTAAGGTACGTATGCACCGGTACCATAAGTAGGTTCTATAGGTGCCTATACCATAAAGACTCAATTGCAATGCTCGGTCGCAACGTAGCGCGACACATACAAAAACAATGTGGGGACAATGCGGGGACCTGCAAGTAACATGTACACGTTGAAGAACGTACGTACGTATACTCATATGTACATTAATGCATATAGGACTACGGTCTACGGCATGCCCAAGTGGCGGACACGTGCGATAGATCTACCTTAGTTGATCGATTGATGCGGCCACGGATCCAGATCCAGACTTAAGGATTTACCCACAAGTACTGAAACTCTGCAACTACTGGTTAGAGGCACGTTTTAGCTCAGCATGCAATGTTACAATTAGCCTCCGTTATATTATAAGGGCATGATCATAACCCGTGAATCCTCTGACCCACCCCATTCCAATATCCCGCCGCCAAAGAACGATGGATTCATATGAGAGACTATCTGGTAGCTTTCCTGGATCCCTCACCTTTCAGAAAGTGCGCCCAGCTCGATCAAGCGGAACCTTGGTGACGAGCGTCAAGTATTCTCCTGTGTCAAAGTCAGGTTCCGCCGAGGGCATGATAGCAGTGGCAGATATCAATGGATCGCTTACGGTAAGCTTGCTTGCTGCTCATATAATCTTACTCGTGGTAAGGCTTCGTCAATAGATTCATTCAAGTCTGTCGCTGGAAATTATTCGCCAATACGATATTCCAACGAAGGCCGGTTCAGAAGTGAATGAGATTCGAGCGCTTGCATGGAACCCAAGACGAACGAACGAACTATATGTTGGCTTCGCGAACGGAAACATCATTGCATATGAGTTCGACATGGGCACAAAGGGTGGTGAAGAGAAGGTATGTGCTGCGCCTGGAATTCGTGAACCCCTCTTCTGATTACTTGTTAAAGGATAGGACGAGTCGAATGTGTTTTGCAGGACCTATCAACGACATTGCTGTGAATCCTTCGGGCCTTGAACTTGCCGTGGCTTATGGGGAGGATGTCGCACTAATCCAAAGACCCGAATTTGGTAGGGGATAGTCAGCCCGCCTTTCCAGTTTACTCAGGTCGTATCTCAGATCGATACAACAAACCATATCATCTCTCTCTAGCCCCGAATTCACAGCCTCGGAAGCTTCTGTATTGCGGCGAAACGTCTGTGGTTGTGGTGTCCCTCTGGAACAGACCCAATCATGTAGCTGAAAAAGAATGCCCGGCCGCAGTGTAAGTCGTCCTACAGGTCTGCTGGTAAAGCTCGAGGATATCTACCAACTGATATTTGGTCGCAGTGCATACTTCACGCACGACGGCGCCATCCGGTGGCGTATCTTCACGTCTGCTGAAGACATTATGTAAGTCTTCTTAACGAGCAATAATCAACACTCTCATACTGTGGGGGGGGCGGAATATAGACTCACTGCCGCTATAACTCCTTCGAACAATATGATCACCATAGCGCACGCTCACTCTGGCGCAGAGTCCTATTCGCTACCTCAGTGTCAACTCCTTGTCAAGCGGAACCTGTACGCAAATGAGAATGTCAACAAGGAGAAATTCGCTGTGGACATGGTGTTCATCGACGAAGATACGGTCGTCGTCGGTGGGCCATCAAGCACCCTTACGTTCACTGACGTCCGATCGGCAAATCCACCTACGTCTACAATAGAGCCGCCGCTTGGGAGGACGACGTATAGCTTCCGTAAGCTTGTGAGCCGCAGAGATCTTCTATTTTTCGATCTACTAGTACTGAATCTTTACATTATATACAGGACGTCCTCAGAGACTCTAGAGGGGGAGGGTTTTGGCTTACGGCTGCGGACAGCTCCATCCTATCTGAGGCATGCGATATCATGCAGTTCACAGACTTGCCATGGCCACGAGACCGCGAGGCCACCCGAGATTCCTCGTGGTTGATGCGCAACCGCTTTTTCATCTCCTCTGCCGTGTTCGTGGCGTGGTTCGCCCGTAATCAAGTACTCGTTCTGATCAAGGGCATCCTTTCGTATCTAATCGCGCGGGCATTTGAGAAGTGGTCGTCTGGTGTCAAAGGACAGGTGATCACCCCACCACCACCACCACCTGGTGGCTGGAAGACTTGGATTAGCATGACCAACGTTTCCCTTTTTGGCTTGCTAGTGGTGGCGGTAGGCGTTCGTTTCAAAGCGGTTACCTATCATCTCGATCATGCCTTTCGTGATTTATGGGATAGTGGACGACAGCGTCTGGCCTACGTTTTCCAATCCAACCCAGTTGCCAACTCCCCTGCGCAGCCACCCGAGGTTGCTGGCACTCCCACCCCCCATCGGCCCACGTAGGTTAGCCTTCAGGACTTTTTTACTCATAATACTGGTGATTTACCTTCGTTAGCCTTCGGTACTCCATTATAGTAAACTTGTAATTTACTTCCTTGTTCCCATGCGACCTACAATCTCTGCATATTGCTTATGAAAGAATACTAGTCCATGTGGTGGACCCACAAGAGATTTTCCCAGCTCCGATATTTACTTCTTCAAAGGCTGATCAATTACGGTAACGTGTTGAGAAGCGACGTCGAAGAGGTGAATATAACTTTAAAATATCTCGAATCCCGGACCTCTGAATAGGCTTGAAAATAGGGGCGGTGCCTTTCGTATCTAATCCTAATCTCATCATCATCATCCTCATCCTCATCATCATCATCATCATCATCATCATCATCATCCTCATCATCATACAACACCGTCCTACACAATTGCTCCGCAAGGCAAATGTCGCGGGCAAAATCGAAACCGATTGAAGCTCGCCTGCATCCAACGGATGCAACAAAGCCATTCAAAGTAGACTTCGATGTGGGAACATATGGTATTCATCCGCCTTTTCTATCGACTTACTGACACGCTTGGGCTTGCTTGCTTAGTTACTGACTGAGGATTTCAATAACATCGTGCTCGAGGATGTCATCAAGCGGGTAGATGGGAAATCAATGGGGAATCAAGTACCAACCCCAGCTATGTCACTCGGTCCTCAATCGTACACCGCCGCTTCCTTTCCTGGAGCTTATCCAAACACACCTGCGTGAGTTCACAATCAGGAAATCAGCGCACTCGATTTTACATCTAATAGCAGGCCACACGGTGGAGCTACCGACCGCTCAAGAATAATCGTTAGGGTGCTCAGGAAAGTCTGCGACGATGAGGACACTGCGCGCCTTTGCGCTCAGTTGCTTTCGAAGGCTAGAGACGGTCGAGACATCAGATCCAAGGCTCCTAGCCTCCTCAAGGAGTATATTGTCCCACAAATGAACGGCGAGAAGTTGGCGGAAATAGTACGGGAGCTCGAGGCTCTCTTCGATGATGAAACGATGCCTCCGGTGACTACGTATGTCAATCAGTTACTTCTAATAAACATGCATTGACACGGCTATATAGTTTGCGTTCTAGGTCAGACGTTTACCATCCCTATGACCATAACTATAGCGGATCGGAGAGTATTTCGACCTACACACCAACACCTCTTCGGTCGAACGAGCGAGTTGGTACACCGCTGTATTCCTCATCAAAGGCGCAGACACCCATTTTCATCAAACCTGAACACACCACCTCGATCCACCTAGCTACTACTACGAGCCCAATTAACGAACAACCTCATTTTCAGGATCCGCAACAAGGGCCCGTCGAACCTACATTCACGACTGGAGTCGCGCCCCGGCTGACCTCTCTATCTCCCAGTCCCGCTCACCAATCCAACACGCATGCCTCACAAGCCTCGGGATCTAGCACCCAAGCGGGCACTGTGGAAACGCCGCCGCCGCCGCCGCAATTCACCGTCCTATCATTACCGCCATCCTCTCCACAGACTGGATATGTGGTCAACCCTCCACTATCACCCCGAATGTCTGCTCCGCCTGCGGGGACTGCATCTTGGCCGAACGAACAACGGTTTGTCTACTCCATTCCTGTCCTTTTCACGGAAGAAGTAACACTTTGGATAATATCTAGAGTAACCGAGTTAGCGGCTGGTGTCAATGCAACAGCGCCAGTCGGCCCAGTCGCGCATGTTCAGGGTCCCTCGACTACCTTTCTCGTCGATCCACAAGGCAAAGTACTACGCCGCGACGCTGGGGGAAGCCTACAGTCTGTGGCCGAGCTTGTCTATCACAATAAGGATAAGGGCATACTAGAGAAGGGTGCCGGTAACTATAAAAGTCGGGTTATCGAGTGCCGTCGCACGGGTCCCGCAACATTCAATTCGCCCATCGTTCCCGCCAATTGGCCAAAACTCACTGGGGACCTCTTCATGGTTCATGTCGATAAAAGAACGGAGGCAATGTGGCTTCACCACGGCGATGGAAAGTGGACCAATATCACACACTATTGGAACTCTGTGTCTCTGGATGCTCATCACTCCGTGCAGCATCCTAGCAATCCAGCCTACCGATTGACCCGTACGAAGGACTTTCCGAACTGGATTCTCCTCCAGAGTCAAGTTGACAAAGAAAAGAAGAGGCAGAAAGCATCGACCAGCGGTAGTCATGTATCATTTGGATCCATAACTACATACCCCCCAGCGGCGTAGATTAGATCTCTAGATTGTTAACTCATACATAAATAGGCGCTTGAAACGTATAAATACCTCGATGTTCGTAGCAATTGGACCATAATTTCTGTGACTATATTTTCCCCATCTTCAACAACCCCCATCATGCGAACACGCCCCTCGGCAAATTGGAACCCCAGTGTTGGGAACGTCTCGCAACCACGGCGTACACGATCCTCGGTCAGTCGAAGCCTGGGTGTTCGATACATTATTCCTCGACCATCTACCCAAGCCGTTGCACTGGTTGGCGACGGGAGCGCCGCTGCTCGTCCGTCTCGCCCGCTCGGGCCTATCAGACATAACAAGAGGCTCAACTCAGCCAGAAAGGACAGGGTACGTCTTCCGTTCTACCCCATGCACCTTCTGCAAGCGCTGATATGCATGCCTCTATCAGACCACCGTCCTCGGGTGGTTGTTTGACAATTGCAACATGCGGTACCAGGCACGACAGTTCGATGTCAAACCAGGGCGTAACGCCCAGTCGATCCCCGAAATGGACGTCTTTCCTGTTTTCCTGGCTCCTAGCAGAGTACCGATACACGAAGCTACAGTCTCCCTGTCAAGCTCTCATCGACATCGCTTCAGGATCTACGGCTACACTGATAGTGGTACTCGAGTAAACGAGGCATTGAGACTCGTGTCGCCACACATCCTATGGCGAGGAGAAATCGCTGTGTTTCAGCTAGGCCAGGTAGTACCATACCTTGGCCGGCCTTCCGTCAACGCACGTGTGGCGCATAAGGCCGTCCGGTTGTGAGTTTATATATATATATATATTCATCAGCTGAATCGACCGCATGCTGACATTGATTTCTAGGTTCATGGCCGCCGTCATCACGGCCATAGACTCTCACTCGACCATGCCCAAACAAATTCTGGTGAGTGGCGCTTGCTGAAGTATCGTTTTGCAGCTTATGTCTATATCTGTTCCAGGAGTGATGCCATGGGCCTCTTGTATTACAGACTGCAGTATCTGGTATACTGAAGTCCCCCCAGCTGACTACCTACCAATGTCCTGTATGATATTTGCGGATTGTAACCATAACAGTATTAACTCAACAATTGAAATTGCATAACCTACTTAGCTGCAGCTTATAAATTAAACTAATCGTGAACGGCACGGCTAGGCATACGTATACCGGAGGCTATGGGACTATAACTACAGTATAGTACTTGTTTGGACACGGAACTTCCAGCTGATGGCTACAACAAGGGTGTGCGCATGGCGCAGATTGAGACATACCCTGAGGGATTCTATATATCACAATCACTACGTAACAATGACGCTCCAAGATCCGCCGTTAACTTGGTCTATATATGCTCAAAGTAGGTCGTGATGCCGTCGCAAAGATCAAGGAACAAGTATATGGCATGGTCGGAAATTTGTGGCACCGGTATACCGGGATGGCTAGCTGGTAAGTGCCAAATCGAATTGCAAGGCGTAGGTGCAGTTGGTAGCGGCGTTGAAACCACTCGATCGGCGCTGACCGCTACAGGCGTAGGAAACATGACTTAGGACACCTTGCATGTGAACGAGGATGCAGCATTGGCTCATATGCATATGGGACTCCAGGATACCTATGGGGTCCCTCGACGCCGTGCCAGCAATGAAATTGAGTGTCCTGTGTAGGCGGAGGCGTCAAGGGCTGTCACCACCGCCCTGAATTCGGAAACAGGGTCTGATCTGGTCCGATTTATCTATGTGATCAACGGACGATATCTATGTATGTGATCAACGATCGATTACGAAAGAGATACAAATAGGTTCGAATGTCCTCAATGTACTTACCGAGAAAAATATTCAGAGCGCCCGCTGGATTAGTTCGTATCGTGCTTGGATTTCTTCCTAGCTGATTGTACTTAAATTGAGGTTTAAGGCGTTGTTGTCCAGCTCCAAGCGCTTTCTGTGCTAAACCACATCACACAGGTGAACATGCGGCGTACCTCACGGATTGCACGCCAGAGTTGACGTACTTTTGTTGTCCGCTTTGGCTGCGCTTATTCCTCCCGCCCATGCGCATGTCGAACCGCTTTGACCTCCCGCCGATCGACGATTTAGTGGAGCATCGAACAATTTTAATTACTGAAATGTCAACGTTAACATTCCAGCTGGAGACCGTTTCCGATCAACACATTATCGGCGGAAATACAGTGCAGCTGCTGGCAGATTTCCTCAAGGTTTGTGCGCATGCTCTTCGAATTCGAACACGGAATGACACCGTTTGATTTGCGAAAATCGGACATGCGTCTGACAATGCATCACCCACCTTCAAGTATTTATGGCCTTCTGCCAATATATAATGGACACGCATGTGCTTCACTATAAAGTCGCTCTTCCCCTCTGATCGCTTCTATATCTCAAATTCGGCGTCATACAAATGCATGAAATAATCAGACACGCGCTGGCACTCGCTATAGGCGTTGTGATCCTATCCATTCCCATACACGCAGTGTCTGTGCTCGTCTGGTTCCTAGTTAACAATGTGAGTACCATGCTCCAGTTGTTTCCACTTGAGTGTACTCATGATGATATCCATTGCTACTTAATCAGGCCATACCCGATGTACTTGTATGCAAAGCTGATGCTGGACACGTTGGCTGGCGTGTAGAGCGAGCCAAGCGCTGCACGTTTACCCCTTGGGACCTCCTCCCTTGGCGCTTCTACGGGCCTCTCATGCGAGATCTCTACATCGCATATTACTTCACTGTTGGCTATAGCGAGGACCTTCCCTGCTTCCCCGGAACATCGCGCATTTACATTCACTCCGCACCATTCCCGACATACGCCTTCTCTGGGGTTCACAACATCAAACGCGTGACCGTTAGGGTTCCGGGGATGGGGGGTCCAGTCAGACCGTTCCACTATACTGTCTTTACCGATCGTCAAGCTTCTCAGGACGGTTTCCAGGAACCCGACGACATTCTCAGGAATCACAATTTTGGTAATGTCTATGAACGGCTCTACGGAAACGTCGTGGCCGTCAAGAACGAGTGTTTGTCGCTCTCCGATGGCATTCTAAGGCCGTATGAAGAAGCAGTACGCGTCATCAACGCAACTATGGAAGATACAGGTATCATTAATGATGTGCTCGAAGTGTACGTTATCGCGATAATTAGCGATACCTCTCTGCTAATCAACGCCCCACACTAGGCTTATAGAGGATCATACCATCGGGTTACTGGCAATACCTGCAGACGCCATCTGGGTGGAGGTCAATCCTGTTAGAAGTACACAGGTCTCCCCTTTTGAAGGACTCCCGCCGCCTCCACCATCACAACCTGACCCTCCCCATTTTCCAGACATGCCGCATGGGGGTCAAGATGATAAGCAAGCTTCGAGGAGATTCGGGGGGGCCTCTGATACAGGGCATATTCGTGATCGATCCCGTACCTGGACGCGTCGCGCATCTTCCCTTGGCGTACCTGAACAACTATCCCATACGAGCCAGCGTGTCAGAGGCGTTCACGATCCGTCTACCTGGGCGCGCCAGCGAGCGTCCTCGCTTGGAGCAGTTGAAGAATCACCTCGTACAGGACTGCGCGCCGGCCGCTTCCCCGATCGCTTCCCCGATCCGAGTCGAGTCCTTGAAGAATCTTCTCGTGGAGGGCGGCGGTGGGGACGATTCTTTTGGCGCGCAAGGCAGGCATCTTCGCGAGGAGGACTTGCATCTTCGGGCCAATCCAGAGGACGGCGAGCCCCTGGGCATACGCCTCACAGCTCTGGGGGGAGAACTGTACGGATCCAGGCCCCAGTCGATCTAACTCAAGCTCAAGCTGGAGGGGCACAGTCTGCCCAAATGCGCTCCGAGTCTATACACACAGGGAGCCCTCGGGGCGTATCCCCGGTCGACCTCGACGTAGGCGGGACGTATGATAATATGGACGGTGACGCAGAGCGTTCCACCCATGTAGCCGCGACTTCCTTGTGGACGATGTCTCCAGCGCCATCTCCGCCGCCTACCGACGAGAGCGACGGATCCGAGGCAGTGGATCAGTACTTGAGTACCTGAATGTATGCGTGTGCGCAATATTTCTAAATCAGCATCATATCCGCCACATCATTATGATATCCTTCTATATGCAAACCTCCCATATCCCACTTGTACATATTTATTTTCGAACGAATATATATTGTATTTGGCTGTAAATTTGTATGTATGGCAATTGGCCAGGCGCCCCGGGTCCGCAGAGGGTACTCGCAGGGGAGCGCTGCCACGCCAGTTATGCGCAGGTATCAACATCCAGATTAGCGATTCCCGCCCCAAACGCCATCCTGATTTTGGACTATGGTGAAACACGATTTGGGGGCCCCTAAGTGCTCGAACCACAAAAACCAGCATGGTTTAGATCCCTCGGATAGCACAAGAAAGCGCGCAAATCCTCGATTAATTGAATTTTCACTGAAATTAGCGTAAGCGCGCTTGCAAAGAGTCACGCATTGATGATTGACAGAGTACTTATAATCAATGAGAAAGAGGGAGAACGAGGATCATGATACAAGAGGCGTATTAGGAGAAATAGAGAAATAGGGGAACCAATAGGAGTTGTAACCAATGTGATACACTGCGGCACGATGCATGCGCCATGCTGTATGCACACAGTGCTTAGGAGAGAGCAGTCAACACCAAATTCCGATAGTCATGGCCGAGAATCGAAGAGTTCGACAACCACTAGTAACTTGCAGATGCCGCAGCCATTGTTTGGAATGGAATACGATTAATCAAACCTTTGAAGGGGATGGCAGAACGGTGACACGATGGACTCGGGACAACCATAGCAAGGACGACAAGCGATCAAGACATATTACCCCTTCTGCATCGTCATCCGCTGCCAATCGTCAGGATACACCAATCTCAGTCCCTAGGCCCAGCGATGATTTCGTCCTCATCAATGACGAACTCAATCTGATACAGAAATTTCCACTTTCGTCCCACATACGCCCACTCGTTTTTGTTCACGATCCTTCGACCGCGGGCCCATATACGCAAGCAATGGAATGGCACGCTGTCAACAATGGTATCCACGCGTTAGTAACTGATGCTCGCGCCAATTGCGAGTTCCTCGCTTGCGAAGTACGGATTGCACATCTAATTGCTAGGTTCTCCGCCCTTACCGTCAACACCTCGCAAAATATTGTTCTTTCAAGGCTACACAGTTTATGGTATACCTTGAATCGCGAAAGAGAGATTCATTGGTCTAATCAGCGGGCGGCAACACTCGGACGTGCAGGCCAGCGAGCGGTGATAACAGGCATGTAATAAAATTATCTCTGTTGTTCCGGTTCCGCTAACGGGAAGGGGGTTAGATGCGTACTTTGACATGCCAATACTCCGAGAATCAGCTCTTCGGCAGATCGCTTTCGTCACTTCAGCCATACTAGAGAATTTCTACTTTGTCCCAAGGCGCGCGCTTCAAGTGCAGCTCTCAGGAGTCAGGGACCTTTTGAAAAGCTCGACCAGGAAACTGGACGTAGATGCATGCCAGAGCATCTTGAAGGACCCCCGCACGGCGACCGCCCGCCTGAACATCGATCCTGTGCTACACACGTTTGTCTGCTGTCCATCCTGCCGCCATATCCATCCATACGTACCAGGGGAGTATCAACCATCCAGATGTACGAATGTACGCCTCGATAATACTGCCTGCGACACACCACTTTGGCGAAATACCATCATCCATGGCCGAACAACATTACGCCCCATCAGCATCTATCAGCACCAAGACTTTATGCATTGGTTGGGAAGGCTTCTATCGCGAAAAGGCGTCGAGGATTTATTCGATTCATACCCTGCGGGCCTCCGCTCATCGCCGCATGAGGTTTCAGATATTTGGCTGGGAGAGGTGTTCCTCAATTTGAGGGACCACGAGGGCAATCAGTTTTTTTCCACCACCTCTGGCAGTGGCCGCCTTGTTTTCGGATTATCTCTGGATAGCTTCGAGCCAGGATCGTCACGACCTGGTCAAACACCTCATTCGTCTACGGGTATATGGCTTGTCTGCTACAATTTCCCGCCACATTTGAGATACCTTCCTGAGAACATTTACTTGGCTGGAGTCATTCCAGGCCCTACCAAACCAGAACTCACGGAGATCAATCCATACATTCAATTGATTGTCAACGACTTCCTGCAGTTTTGGAAACCGGGTGTTTTTTTTTCGCGAACATACTCCTCACCCCAAGGGCGGTCCTACCTCGCAGCACTCGTCCCTCTGATCTGTGATATGCTTGGGGCAAGGCAAGTGGCAGGGAAGCCCGCTCCAACAGCGCACAACACCTGCACCATCTGCGATATTGATATCGATGACATCCGTAACTTCGATCCATCTTCCTGGCCGCTGAAGCACTCCCAGCATCTCCTTTGTGTCGCCCAAGCTTGGAGGGACGCATCCACCAAGTTGCATAGGACCCAAATATTTGAAGCATTCGGGCAACGATGGTCCCCGTTGTTCCATCTACCATATTGGGACCCGATCAAGTTCATCGTTATTGATAGCATGCATGCTCTCGATATCAACATCTTGAAGGGACACCTACGACACATGTTCCAGATAGACCCCAGTCGTCCTGGTGGAGATGCTACGCCCTCTCGCCCTCCAACACACGACAGAATGCACATCCCGAAGATAGCACGGGGTCAATTGGTAGTTTGCAAGCGTCTCATCCAGCAGAACGCCCCAGACCTACTCTACAAACTCCTGGAGATACACCGAGCAGTTTTATTCGTCGTATCCGTAGAAAACCACGTCCTTGGTCCAAATGCTTCGGAGGTGATAGGCACACGGTGGATACTCGCACAAAACCTCACTCAATGGGTGAGCGGCGGATGTTGAATATATAACTGATCAGTGTCTAACGACGCCATTTTCCCAGAGACAGAACACGTCGGCGCCTGATGTACAACGCTTCCTTCGCGCCCAGTCACAAAGCGAGCCAGCTGTTGCAGGTAGTTCCAACCAAACGAGTGATCTCGATACTTCTGGCTATAGACGGAGGCCTGGCATGATGTCCCTGTGGGCAGATGATTCCGATGAAGAGGATAGTGAGGGGGAAGTTGAGGTCCCCGAGGCGCAGATAGGACGCGACGAGCAGGTAGAAGTGGGGACGGATAACGGTGAAGCTGAAAATGGAAATTCCACAACGACTCCTCCCGCCAAGGACATACTGCGAACTATTCGTGCGATTTCGGAGTGTCTACAGGGAGACCCTGAAGACAATGACATCAAGAAAGTCAGCGAGAAGATTGCTATAAACAATTCTGTTGCAACTCTGAGGACACTGTGCGGGCTGGCAGGCATAGATCCGGGCACCATAGCCAAGGAAGGAAGGAACATCCGACTGCCTTTGGTCAATGCCCTTATACAGAAGGTACGTGAACCCTGTAATAGCCAACTATATATTATCAACCGATGCATTATCAAGACGCGGTCCGAGCCCGAGACACTAGCTGCCCTCATGGAATATCTTCCCGAGAAAATTATCAAGCGATCACCTGTCTTAGGACGTGATACATTGGATGCCATCTGGAGCGATATGAACCGCACTCTTCTCCCAAGTTGGACTACCGTCGTTCCGAAGGATTGGACAACAGTCTCTGATTTATCCGCAGATCAGACGCGTACATTATGTACCGTCCACTTGCCCATTACCCTTATTCGACTCTGGCATGCACGTGAAGGCCGCATGCAACAGATCCTCGTCAACTTCATTGACCTCATTAGTGCTGTACTTCTAGCAAACACACGAACGACTACACCCCAGTCGATCGCCGGTTACAATCATTACATTTTCAAGTATATGTCGGAATCACGCTCCATATACCCGGATGTCACTGTGAAGCCGGTCGATCACGCTGCTCTGCATCTAGGTGCGATGCTTAAAGACTTTGGTCCAGTTCATTCCCATAGCTCGCCTTACTACGAGCGCTACATCAACTTCTTGCATCGCATCAACACGAATCGGAAGTCCAGTAAGTGCAGCTCACGTTAGTCCTTCATGAATATGTATGGGGAGATTCATTATCATCTAGGTCAAATGGAGACGAGCATGATGTCTGTGTCCGCCAGGAGTGCGAATCTCTCTGCTCTGTTAACGGATTACGATACTCTACGAGACCAAGTGCCTGACATTGTCGCCACTCTTGCTCAATCCCACTCACACGATACTCGGGGGTTCTATCGTCATCATGAATTCCAGCCACCTGCGTTTAAACTTGGGCCCAAGTCCAAGCGGATTCTATTGGACAATACCACTCATCAAAAACTCATCTGTCTCCTACCTCGATGTCGACCACCAGCCACCGTGTCGAAGTATGTTTTATCGTATGACGAAGTATTGTGGCGAGGCGTTCCGTTCAGTTGCGCTAGTTCGCCAAAGTTCCGTAATAGCTCCATTATGTTCAAGCCCCCAGCACGTCCAGGCGTGGCATCGGATGTGTCCATTCCTGGTGTGATAGAACATATCTTCCAATGTGAAGCATGCACCGATGTCTTCCTCCTGGTGAAGGGCTATTCGCATGTTGGGCAGGCTGATCCATATGGAAAATACGGATTCTCTGCCGGTTTTCTGTGCCATTCAACCACCACGACTGCCAATTTACACGTCATCGCGTTGACAAGTGTTGTCTGCCACTGTGCAATGACATCCATGGAGACGATGGGTCGCGACCGCTTCATCCATTTCCTCCCACTTGACCGAGTAAGTGACACTTTCTTGCTTCACTGCGAAGGGAATCTAACCGACACATTTCTATGGATAGCTCCGACAGTCGTTTGAAATGGACGAAGTACAAGTTTAGATTGCGTTGGTATATATTTGGTGTAGGAGCGCAAAAAGCGAAGCGGCTGATATATATATGAAGGCCTGACTTGATACTGAGCGTATGTCAAGAATATGTGAATGCAGAGCTGGGGATCCGAAGAAACATTGATTTAACCCTGGAAAATTGTTACAGCGAGGCATACCTTTAGTTAAGGTTCGCAAGCCTTTTGCTGTGGTGTAGCATTCATGCTTTGTCCAGAGCCAAGTCCAACTGTGATATCAATCGCGTGTATTGCACTTGGTAGTGTTGAAACTATGTTGTGGATGCCGAATCTCAAGTCACATGACTTGCAGATAAGATGATCGAAGCGAGTAGTCGACTCTCATCGATTTATCTATAGAGCAATTATCTAATGGTGAGGGCCAGTAATCGTCGAGTGATTTCGTCGTCGAGAATGGGGCCAAGTGCTTGACTTCGGACAGC
Organism: Pleurotus pulmonarius; assembly: GCA_012980535.1. Classification (NCBI taxonomy): domain Eukaryota; kingdom Fungi; phylum Basidiomycota; class Agaricomycetes; order Agaricales; family Pleurotaceae; genus Pleurotus; species Pleurotus pulmonarius. The sequence continues at coordinate 840,928 of SJKF01000012.1, read as the reverse complement.
AACCACTGCGTGAACTCGCGGCCGGGTAAAAGTATTCAAGAGTATTCACCATGCAATAAAGATATATATGGTAGAACATCCAGGCGATCAAGCTCAAGTCAGTACATGAAAGAGTACAAGGAAATTTAGGCAACAGAGGCGCGCTGACGCGCCATGGCGTAAAATTGCACAACGTTAATTACAACATTGATGGACGCTACGGGTACGAATTGCAGCCTTCGTTCAGTACGAACTATAGCTAGCCCTGCACGTCATTGAGGGTAACGACTGACTGTAGCAGGCTATTCATTACCGTGCTGCCACTGCCTGACAATCGCGAGGGCCCACTCTAACACCCGCTCCCTCCTGAAATATTCCCCCCACTGCGGATCCAACATGGGTTCTCTGGCGGTTGGCGAGCTCACCTCGTCGGGAGCCCGGCGGCGAGAACGTAGCAGCTGGGTTTCTCTTTACTATAACTAAGGGCATGGTGGTAGGGAAGAAAGAAGGAAAACGCATCGCGGAGCCGCCGGCTTGACTCATGCGAAAAGCGACGCGGCGGTTGCCGAATCTCGAGTCACATGAATTGAAGATAAGATAAGTAATCGTTATCTTATCTCTTATACAAATTAATCAATCGGCGTTGGGCGGTTGAAGTGTAGATGATATTGTAGATAAAATTTTGAATGCATCCTCTGGTGTATCGGCATGCAATATGGGGAGTAAATGTTAGATTAAATCTAGAATATCATCCAAGTATCACCCAGCCTCATGGCCTGATTAGATTCTAACTTACATCGCCGAGTATAATCTAAATGTCTTACTGGATAACTTCAATATGTCCATAGCGGAGACACGAAGAAGTTGTTTTGAATTTAATCCTACATATCCCTGATGGGATTATTGTAACTTTATTGACTATATCCCATGCTCGGATATTTTGAAGTTTGTTTGGTTTATAATTGTTATATTTCCACGCTTTTATCGCTAATGACATGGTGATAATATACACATTTCATCCTTCGTAACCTCCCCATATAACGGTCGATTATTTAGGTCCCCGCCCGCAGTGGTTCGCGGGAAGTCCAAATATAAAATTTGAAAATTCAGGGTCGTCTGCGAAGGCCCCAGGTAGTTTGCGACGACGCGAGGGTGAGCCAGAGCAGCATGGCCTCTGCGAGGCCATTGCTACTCTGGCGGATCGACGACGAGGGCGCGTGAGGTAGATGGAGATGGATATTGTGAGCAAGGGATTCAATGAGGGCGCTGAGTCAATTTTCTGGAAATTTGACCGTCGATGGGCGCAGTTTTTGACGAATTCGACGCTTGGCGAGTGGCCCCAAAGCGCTACGAAACGAACAAAAAGGGACGGTCGGCGGACGTTCGTAGAACTAATTTCGATTTTTTGCTTGGATTACGACGAGCGATGGCGCAGTGACCACTTGCGAGGAGGCAGCTGGTCGCGGGAAGCTTGTAGAAGAATCTTGAAAGCCCTATGTTGGTATTAATTCGGTCCCGGTAATAATTGCATCGCGCGTACCAGTGTTCGCAGCCAATCTCGCACCTCATGTGTCGGCGACGTTTGCTGCTCTTGCCACAACGTCTCAAGGCTCGCTTGAGCGGGTACATGTTGCCGTAATGTCTAATGGGCTACGTGAACGGCGGCAGGATGATTCGGCGGAATATAGTCCATGAGAGTTTTCTAGACAGCGTAGGTAAGGAATGAACGGGAGAAAATTGCGAGTGACATACCCAACTCTACAGTAGCGCACCAGCAGCCAATTAGAAACCAACGTTGAGCCAAGGATACGCGAGATAGGTTGAAGCACGGGGACCCTTCAGGATACTTCGTGGGTGGGCGCCGATCCGACATGGCGGGTGGTGGTATGAAGCGAAGGAGCGGAGTTCGGAAATCGACCCAAATTTGGTTCACGTCGGTAAATTTCCCGATTTAGATGTAGTCGACGCCCCCGTTTCCGCTCGTTCTCGCGTCACAGCTGCGACTGAATGGTGCTCCGGGTGTCAGTATCAGTAGTGAGAGTATAATGACACAATATAAGCCTTTATCCCACTCAGAGTGCGCTCTCAGTCCCAAGGAAGTGATAGCAGCAATCTCACTTGCTCAGTGTCTCCCAGCAAGCTGAGCGGACTGAATGCAACAAGGAGACATCAAGGGACCTCTTACGACACTACTACACATAAATTAGCACCGGAGATAGGTGGATAACCGAGTCCGATTACAGGAATACTCCCGCAATCTCTCCTCTCTCTCACCCACAGGTTCATTCTTTTGCACTCTAGCATCGTCTACTGCACGCCATGTATATGTACTGTACTCATATAATAGTTCATGTATACCTCAACGCACCCCCCAACCGCTCACTCGACGGCGAGGTCTCAGGAAATTATTCCAATCTCATTCCCGACCCTCTTCATCCTCCTCGTACTATGCTCCCTGCATCCGATCCAAATCGCCAGGTCCCCGTCGTTCTAGCATGATGTAATAAGCGCTTACTCGGCTCGCTTAGCGTGTCACGTAAGGCTCAGCATTCCTCTTTTTTTCGCGAAGCTCCCAAGTGTCTTGATGCCGGATACGCTCGAATATGCCGTTCCCGACAATAGCGCACCTTTTCCCTATATAATGGGTGTCGTTTTGGCTGAGGTAGACCCATCCCCAACTCGGGTTCTCATTTCAGCCTCCCCTCTCCTCTCCTGCCTCTCATCCGAGCTCAATTCCTCGAATTCTACTATCCTCCTATCGACCCCTGTTGGACTTCAACGACGGGTTCCTCTTGCTATACCTTCACTATACGCCATTCATACTGACCGTAGTCAAGTGCTATCACAGTCGGTAAGCTCTCCATTCATCTATTCAATACACAGTTCTGACACCTCAAGGTGATCATGAACGCCGAGATAAACAGGCGGTGGTCAGACGAGCCTCGAGTAAGTGATCTTTACTTACTCCAACCCTTTGAACACTTTTCTGATGCAAGTTCAAATAGATCATCAAAGCGATCATAAAGGCCGAGATGAACAGGCGGTGGTTGCATGACATGTATCAGTAAGTCAATAATGCTGTCATTCTAATCTGTTAATACAAACCTTTGCGGCGCAGATCACAACGTTAGTCTATGTTCGCAATGAACTAATGACTATCTAATTCATCCTGTTTTCTTACAGCCTCGCTGAGCCCAATGCATGTGTCTATTGTATGGTTTGTTCCCTACACTAACATGTCTTCTCTATTAACAGTATCAGCTCGTCTCACTGGGCCCGCAGCAGCTACGAACCGAACCTCTAGTTGGGGCGTCCTGACTTCTTTGGTTAGCCGGACACTTCGTTATTGCTTCTCGAACGTGAGCGACTACGTGCGAACCCGAAGCACTCATCAGCCCACTAACTCGCTGTCTAGCTCGTTTGCGCCAGTGTGTTCGTCGGTTCTGTGAGTAGGTAGTTTCTTATCCGTTCGTCCGGATGCCGTCGAACTTGCGCAGATACAGACGAGCCGTGCCCGGTCAGCTCGGGACCTCGGTTTTTTACTGAGCCATGCTTGCAGGATGATTACGGTAAGTGTATCGTCGATGATTCATGTACGTTGCTCTGACCCGTCGTCTCCATAGTTTGCGGGTTCGTCTCGTCTTGGTCCTTGATCGTCACAACGAAATACGCGCATCTGGCGGGCCAGCTCGAGCACTGAAACCCTGTCAGCTCGTCGGTAAGCCGTTGTCAGAATCTGGTGCGTCGATCCTATCAAAATTCGTGACGCACAATCCCTGGTCACGACTGTATTTGCGTGATCACTTCGCTGCGCAGACGAGCTCCCTATCCGGCGATTCGACTCGTGCTGCGCCATTTCTCCACGTTCGCGAGTGGACTGATATTCCTTGTGAGTCATTGATTTGTTCACGAGATCAATGCCTTCTGACTTACTTACACAGATACAAATTCGGAAGCATCCTAGTCAGCTCGTATCGAAATCAATTAGTGTGTCCATCGACACGAACCTTGCGCGTCGGGTACACAAGTCGTCGATTGTTGTTCATTCGATCGTTCGGAACGCGGCAGAATCTTTGCTAAACGAAATTCGTGGGTTACCATCTAATCAATACCAATATCAGCTCACCTAAATGAATCAAAGCCGCCATCGGCTGGATTGGATGTAAGTCAGCTCGACTCGATAACTGAATATTTACACGACTTACCTTGACTTGTAACAGATCTATCGTAACACGAACGTAGCTAGGTAAGTTCACCGCGCCCTCCTTAACGAAGCGAAGCGAACTGACGTCGCTGCCTACCAGTCCTTAGCAAACTCACTAGTCGTCAGTCGTCCCTCGATGCTGTCGCTCTCGTCGTTGTTTAACCATGCGGCCCACCTCGCAGATACCCAATCTATGTCATTGACACCATTGTACACGACTTACATGGGGCATCGTAGTGCCGTCGTGCTGACATGCTAACCTACTGACTGTCTCGGTCGCTACACAGCCCATTTGGGAGTCGTCGTGAAGCACCGCCGTCGGGACTTTGCACACAAAGGGTGGTCTAACACGTAGTGTAGACTTGGCCGAGTCGAGCCGTTCGTTCGCAAGGCGGATGCGCGTCGCCGTTACTAATTTGAGACGCTGGCTGGCACAAATCAAGACATGTCAGAGACAGACGATGGTTCGAGTATGAACCACACACTTGCGCGAGAGAACCAAACCAGACCATAAACTACCTGATGTCCAGCGTGACACGAACCTTGAGATAAACGATAACCCGGCGTATTTCCTTCGCGAACGGTCCATCGCGGGTCTTTAATAAGTCAGCCTGCGCCGTCTAACGAACTCACCTAGGACACCAATGCCGAACGCCCGAGCCTTGTCAGCGTGAGTGTCCCATTCTCGATCAATCGTTGCCGTAGCCATTATCAGCTTATCGTGACCGCGAACCATATCTGTAAGTCTCCGCCGTCCATCGTGAACGTTCGCCCGTCCGTTCTGACTCCAGTTTACACCCAGGCAGTTGGTCATGTCCGCGCGGGGCAGGGCGCGCCCTTGCCCAGTGCATCGCGCGCGCGCGAGTCTACTATACCTGTAACTCTCGCTCTCCCATCCTCACCCTCGCTGCTCATTCCCCCATCCTTATCTAGCTTCGCAATCGCGTATTGCGCCTCATCGTCGCCCTGTCCTGCCGCTTTTGGTGAGTCCCGCGCACCCATCCCATCGTCCTTCGACCACTCATCCTTGCCTCGTCAAGGTCGTCCCCGTCTCCCTTTACTTGCTCGACGCCGTGGTATGTGCTCCTCTTCGTCTCGTTTCTCCATTCTTTCGTTCTCTACATTTGTGGGTACCTGCCCGTCGACGTACGTGGTATGCGCTGGCCTAAAAGTAAACTGCACTCGTTTGATAGTGCCATCAAGTGCTTCGATGTTCAATTCTATACTAACCTCTACTCCAGCTCTGCGTCCGCCGTGTTTGTCGTTCGCACATGCCTGCCATCGTCGTGCCTTTGTGGATGTATCGGGACTCGGTGCACCTGGTTCTGCGCCCCAAGGGCTCGACGCTGTGTTTGTCCCCTTTCGTCCTTCTTCTGTGCTACTTGTTACTCATCTTTCCTGTTCATCGTTCAGCGTCGTTTGGCGTGCTCGTAGGCCAACAGCGCTCCGTGCATTACCTACGCTCCGTACCTCTCGCTTCTGCCCCCGCTCCGTCTTCGTGAGGTCGTGGACTTGATGCGCTTCGGCGGTACTTCCACGATCTTGCTGGACGGGTAGAGGTGGTCGTCGCAGCAGTCGGAGTCCTCTCGTGCATGGCTACGCTCCATCTGCTCGTCGTCAAGCCTTGCTCTGTTCTGTGATGGCCGTGGACTTGATGCGCATTGCGGTACTTCCACGGTCGTCCTGGACGAGCAGGCTTAGTGGCGACGTTGGCGTATGACGTGGACTTCATCGCGATCCCGACGAGTCGCATTCTCTTTCTTCGCGACGTGGTTTTATTTTACTTTCTACGTCGAACGAATGAGCGTGGCTTCCACTCACCGTGCTCCCTGTTCGCTTCGCCGGCGTTGTCGTCGTCCTCGATGCGCTCTGCGGGACGAGCTTCGACTTCGCTGGTCGAGTGGCCTTGGCTGCATCGGAGTGGGTGTCGCGCCCTTTTCCTTTTCTTTGGTGTCCGCGCGGTTCCCTTACCGTTGCCGTTGTGTTTTTGGCTCGTTCGTGAGCGTGACGTCGAGTACGAGTCTCGCGTGTTTCCCTTTCTTCATCGATTCGATTCTCGCCCTCGTTTCGAATTCCCTTGTCTCCATTTCTTCTTTGCACTTGCGCGGGCCCACTGCATCGCAAACGACAGTATGGATGGACGTGCTGCGTTTGAACGTTGGCAGTCGTCTCTGCGCGACCTGCCTCGTTTCCCTTCTACCTCTCCTTTTCTCTTATTTCCCCGTTCGTCGTAGCTAGCAGATTCGCCCTGGGACTTGCCGGCGCGTCCATTTCTGGTTGACTTGGTGTTTCCAAACCTTTCGTGCGGCGAAACCCTGTGTTCGCCAGCCTCGAATATCCCCGGGCCGTTGGGATTGGCCGTTCTGAGCTGCCTATGCGCGAATACGCGTCATTCGAATTCAGGCACGCTGGGGAAAGCGACAGAGATCGTACTTACGCGATCCCCCTTCGTTTGCTTCCCCGTTGGCGTTTGCGTTCTCGCGAGGCCGATCGTCTCGTATGCCTCTGCAATTCCGTGCTTCGGGGTCGATTTGTGTTATTGCGGCGTTCCCGGCCCTTGCACCGTAATCTCTCCGCCAGTTCGCGCGGGATTCGGGTAGCCTGCATGCGTATCTGCGTCATTTCACTTTGAGACGCGGGGTTAGACGCTAAAAGGGATGGGGAACTCACTCGCGCGACCCTTCTATTTCTTCCCTTCTCTCGATTCCCCGTTCGCACCCGTATCTCCGTTCGTTTCACCGCCGTGTCGTCCTCCGAGACCCATGGCGCCGAGTTGCGAAGGGTCCTGTCAAGCCATTGCGCCGTTCCCAGCTGCTTGGAGCGCAGGGGGAGCGAACAGGGACGCTGTCGGCGTCGCGTAGTCGCCTGGAGATGCGTACCAGCACCGGGGCAACGTCTGGCTTATTGGGGTATTCCCCCGTACTCCCGAATGAACGTGGAGGTCGATCATGATCGGGGATGGGGGTACGGCCACCCTTGCATCGCGTCATCGAGTCTCGACACCAGTTCTTCTTTCGTCTGCGCCGTTTTGCTCCCGTTTTGTTTCGTGTTCGAGCTTGGTTTGATCGCCTCGACTGGTCGCCTTTGCGTTCACTTTCCTTGTTTTATTCCACCCTTCTGTTTGTTCTTTCTCTTCTCGTTCCCCGTTTTGCGTTTGCGTTTGCGTCTGCTTGTCTGTTTCGCCGTCGTTTCGCGTTTGCGCGCCTTCGTGTCGCGTTCTTTCAGTTCAGCTAGATTAGAGTAGCAGTTCGATCAGCAAAATGAAATGCGGAGAAGTACAAATGGTACGTACGTAGATCTATCTCCCCCGTTCGTCGTTTCTCCATTCGTGTGCCCGTTTTCTCTTTCCTTCTCCTTTCGTCGTCGTTATCTCTTTGCTTTGTTCCCTTTTTCTCTTCTGCTTCCCCCCTTCATTTTACCGCTCCTCGCGTCCCTGGCTCTGACTTGCGTACGCCCGGCGTGGCGTGCTGGTGTCTTGGCATTTGGCATGCAATACACACATTGTGTGCGTGGGTGGATATGGATGCGGGGCCACTACCGTCCAATCGGCTAACGGCCGTCGTCGGGATCGGGATCTTCTAGGGATTGCTAGTCGTTGGCGGTTGGCGGATACATCATCCGACGTCATCTACGACTGACCTTTGACGTCTGCACGCCTAACGGGCGATCGTGTCTCATTCTGTCCCTGCCCCTTCTTTTCTTCTCCCTCCCTGCTCTTTTTCTGCCTTCGTCTCCATTTGCCCGGCTCCGCATCGTGTACCCAGTGGTTCGGCGTCGCACGATCGCAGTGACTGCGTGCGTGCCTTTGCATTTGCCCATCGCGTATCCCTGTTTCGTCGAGGTTCTTTACTACATTTGACTGGGTTCGAACGCACGGGGAAGACAGCAGAGATCGCGACTTACCGCATCTCATTCGTTCCCTGTTTCCCCGTTCGTGCGCTTCCTGCGATTAGCGTTCGCCTGTATGAATTCCCCCGTTGACGTGTTCGCTCGAGCTTTGGGGCCACTTTGCGCGCCTTGGTCGGCATTCTCGAGTGCCATCGTGGCGTTTCCAGCCCGTTCTCCTCCGTTCTCTCGCAAGTTCGGGTTCCCTGCCCACAAATCTGTGTCATAATGGTTCGCGGAGAAATGAAGGCAGGGGGATTGTACGTACACGATCTCCCAACCTCGTTGCACCCCTTTCATTTCCCTTCTTTGTGTCCCTTTCGTCTGTCTTGTTCCGCTCTCTCGCTCTCTCGTTCCGCCGCTTCTGTCTCGTTTCCGGGTGTGGCTACGCATCGTCCCAACCCCTTGCTGCTTGGCGAGGTGTCAGGGACATCGGTCGGTGTAGCGGCGCGTCTGCGTAGCCTGGAGATGGACGGCCGCTTCCCCGTATTCCCCATATCCCTCGTCTTCGTCGATCATGATCGAGTGTGGGGGGTGACGACCCTTGCTTCCCTTTTGCTTCCGTTCCGTTTCGATTCGTTTCTCGCTGCCGAGGCATCTGTTTCGCCGCAATTGGGTCGTGCTGGCGGGCGTTTGACTTTCTCCCCTTCCTTCGTGCGCTTTTTCATTTCGTCGCGTGTTCGTTTGCGTTCACATCCCCTTTCGTTTCGTATTCCCGCGACTGACCCTCCCTCTAGCCATCTTAAACTAGCAGTATTATTAGCTAAACGAGATACAAAAAGTGCTACGAAAGGGTACGTACATACCTCTTTCCCCCCATTTTCCGCTTCCCTTTTCGCCGTGCTATGTTTCTCCTTTGGCCTTCGCCCTGCCGTGTACGCATAGCCGAACCAGGCACTGGCGCTGGGGTTGGCCTTTGCAATCGCGATCGCGTTTGCGTAGCCGATTCATCGTGTTTCTTCGTTCTTCGTTCTCCGTTGCCGTTTCCGTCTCCTCTTCCCGCGTTCTCATCTCTCTTTCCCCTTTCGTTTTCCGTGTCTCATTCTGTCCCTGTCCCTTCTTTTCTTCTCCTTCCCTGCTCTTTTTCTCCCTGCGTCTCCGTTCGCCCGGCCCCGCATCGCGTACCCAGTGGTTCGGCGTCGCGCGATCGCGGTGACTGCGTGCGTGCATTGCGCTCTCGGCATCGTCTCCAAAACGGCTCTGGTGGTGCTTCATACGCACGAGCCCCTACCCGCTAGCTGCCTCGAAGTCGGTGCTAGAGGTCGAGGGTCGCGGGGATCGCCGCCGCATGATGAGTCGTGGTGGGTGGTGTCGTGTGATTGGCGTTGCGTCTCGAGTGATTGGTGTTCGGTGTTGTCACTTTTCTTCCCTTCTCTTCCCTTCGCGCTTGCTGGTGGGTTTGCGTTCGACGGCCTCCGAACTTCGTACCTGACTCTACGTCTTGATTCTCGTTCCCCATCTCCTCGATCCCGTTCCCCAATTGGTGTCTCGCGTCTCGCGTCAGGCGTCTGTTGTCTGGGGTATTGGCCATTTCGTCGGGTTGACCAGGGTTGGCCGTGTGCCGTTTGCGTTTGCCGTTTGCCGTTTGCGTCTCTCATTTGCGTGTGCTGGGTTACCGTTTGCCGTTTGCGTGTACCGTTTTCCCCGTTTGAGTTTGCCGTTCCCCGTTCGATCCGTCATCTCATCCCACCCCATCCCATCCCTGCGTGTCCCCTTCCCCATCCATCCCCCGCACTCCATCTATATCCACGCGCCGTTGTCGTCGTCGATCGGGCACGTCTATCGTACCCGACTTTGCATCATCGCCACGGCACTGCGTTTTCATTTCCCGCTTCGCGTGTCGTTTCCGTTCTGTTCTTCATTGCTCCCTCCTCCCTCGTCGTGTTCGTGTTCGAGCTCATTGTCCCTCTTCCCCTTCCCCTTCGTGTTCGTGTTCGTGTTCACGTTCGAGCTCGTCGTCCGTCGTCCCTCTCTCTTCGTATCCGCTGGTCGCGTGTCTGCCCCTCTAGGTTCTGCGATCCGCCGTCTGCCGTCGCACGCACTGCGTATCGCGTATCCCACGCTCCCTCAATCCTCTCGGCTCACAGGGTTGTTTGTGGCTCGCACTGGGGTTGCTCCGCGGGTGTCATCGTGTCAAACGAGTCGAGTGGGGTAAACGGGAGGATACGGGGACACGGGCGAACATTTGGGACACCGCGAGTCCCAAGATACGGGAACTACGCGAGGGTGAGAGCGCGTTTGGTTGTTGTAGTCGTTGGGGATTGCGGGGACTAGTACTCACTGTTTCGTTTTCATTTCGTTCGTTTTTCCTCACATTTTCGTTTGGTTTCCGTTTCCCTCGGTTCCTCTCGTTTGGGTTCGTCGCATCGCGTTCCACGTTCCCTCGGGGTTGTCTGTGTACCTGCGAGCCTAGTCGTGTATGAGGGACGGCGAGGGCGCTATCGAGATGGGTGAGCGCACTGTGGCTCAACGTTGTAGGGCACAGCGTTTCGTTTGGGTAGGTATCGACTCGTTTCGTTCGTTTTTGGGTCGATTGGCCGTTTTCCTTCCATTGATTTGCCTGCATTTTCGACGGGGTTGGGTAGCTGAGGTGGTGGGAAGGCGCGGATGCGGGGTGCTAGACGAACGTGTTTGCGTCAGATTGGCGTCCAAAGGGGTTGAAGATGGGATAGAGGGCGTGGGTGCGCGTAATAATAGACAGGCTGAGTGAGTGAGTAAGAGACTGAAGCGAAGGAATGGGGTACGCACGCAAAACGGCACGTCAACAACATGCGAAGGAAGCAACTGAGACATCGCTAGGGGCTGTGAGCAGCGGATTTTGCGAGGGCTTGATGCAGGGATAGGCGAGGAATGGCTGAGCGTGGAAGAGAGGGTGACGTATGCGTTTGTGATGAAGGAGAGTCGAGGTAGGACGAGTGACGTACGTTGGATAATCATAGAGACAGTGGTCAGAGTGGAGTTGGTGCGATGCTTGTACGATAGAGTGACATGACCCGACGTCGGTCGACTTGCCTTTAGCGCCGAAGCTTCGTAAGCGCCCGTGAACTTTACGTAGATGCTTCAATGCGGCATCAGTGCTACGCATTGAGCCATCCACTCCTTACATTGTCGAGGACGGTCCCAGTTTGCGATTCATGGCGTCCAATGGCAAGGACAAGTATTACTGGACCCAGCTTAGGTCTGTTCTCACCGCAGGCCAATGGAATATCCAGCATCCTTCAAAGACACCAAATGGCATCGCCCTTACATGGAAGGAACTATTTCGAAAATTCAACAAACATTGCCGGGGATTCGAGGACGTGTGCGAGGTCGCATCCAAGACCCGCTTGCTTGGTCTTTTTCTGAGTGCCAACTCCAAAGACGAAGATCAAGACGATCCCCTTTCGCCCGGACGAGAGCTGATGATTGGCGACGAATGCACCTTACCAGAGGAACGGGTTGCCGAGGGTCAAGAGGCGTTCGACGAGCTGAAGAAGCTAGAGGCTTCCAATTTCGACGTGAGTCGTGCACCACCTTCAAGCTACACGACGCTCATACTTTACAGACCTTGAACTTCGCCTTGGCTTACTATGCCTACGCTTTGGGACGGCCGGAGGAATGCATTTCGCAGCTGAGCAAGGTCCCAGACGTTTCGCATGTTCAGAACCACATCCCCTCCATCCCAGCATCGCTCCGGTCGAACTCACTCTCGCTGCAAGTCCCATCCACGGTGGGCACATCGTTGTCTTCTGGAAGTGGGAGCGTCGCGTCTGCGGCATCGACGGTGTCTATCGACGAAATCAAGGACGGCAGGGCTTGGGCAATGACGGAAACCATCCGCAGCATCTGTCTTCAAGGTCCGTGACGCGCTTCGTTGATGCATGGACGGTTCAGTAGACAGGACAGCTAGGGATGTCGTACGAAAAAGTCTCTGACTCGTCAAGCACCGTCCCCCTCAAGTCTTACGGCGGGGCGCTCCCCCTGCTGAGTCTGTTTGAATCCGAGCTGGCGACACTCGCTGCGATCGCGCCGCTCACCACGACGTCGAGCGGGAAACTGGACTTTAAGCATTTCTCGCATTTCCGCGAGTTGTGGCGGTGGATAGAGCGGCTGCTGTGGAGGGCGATCGCGTTATGTGCCGCGAGCAGCAACCTGCAGATGGTGGACTCGACGCGTGCGGACTCGATATGGGTGTGGCTGAAGCACTATATGGCCTGCAGTGCCTACTGGCCTCCCTCGTTCCGCACGCAGCACCGAAGCGTCATTCTGTCTCTCCATCTTCGCTCACTGGTAATTCTGTATACATCACCATCTCAAACGGCTTCGTCAGACAATGGTTCCAAGTCACCGCAATGGCTGCAGGTTGCACGTTCGGTCGTGGCGGAGTGTCGATCGGTCCTCAGCGTCTGTACTCAGTTCCCCCGCGCAGGTGAAAGGAATGCGAAAGTCGAAGACTTTGTTGATCTCTGTGTGGCAGTCTGGGAAGCTAGCGGTGCAATGGGAGAGCATAGCGGTTGGGTGATTGATGTACGTTAGAAACCCATTTCAGATGACTGCTGAATATGCTTAGCCGGACCACAGGTCCTCTGGTGGGCTACACGGCTGACTTTCAACTCCCCTCGGATATTCCGGCATATGACACGTTTATTCTACGTCTCAGGCGATGTATCGCTCGCCAAACGGACGTTGAAGCTGTATATACAAGTCGTAGGTAAAGCATATCAGACGCTAACTTCGGACGGGGGAAACCCCCATAGTGTGCCCGACGAGATGCCAAAGGAGGTGTTGAGTGGTGAGCCAGAAGTAGATGCGGACAGGAATTGGGTGGAGACTCTGTGTCAGGGGGCGCGGATGTTGTGCAAGTCGGCTGCATCGGCGAAGGAGGGGTTTATGGACGATCTCAAAGATGCTGGTGAAGCTATCGACAAAGCGAAGACGAGACTGAATAAATCCGAGGTAGATCTAGTGGCAGCCGTGCAGTTGGCGGAGGGTATATGGCGGGGCGTCCTTGCATTGAAGTGTAGGTCAGTCAAGTCTTGGTGAAGGTTCACTCAGCAGTAGTTTATATAGCGAACGACCCCTACGCCCGCCCGGGAAACCTTGCGCTGGGCCACGAACGTCTGCTTGAGTCTCTGGCTACGCGCACTACGCCCTCCGCTGCATATCACCTCGCACTTTCCTTTGCACGGCCCGGACCCACCCAGGACATCGAGCAGGCTATAACCCACGCTGCTCAAGCGATGGAGGGGGACCCTAAGGAAGTGCGGTATTGGCATCTCATGGGTCTTCTACTGTCTGGCGCAGAGAAATGGCAGGCGGCTCTAGAGATCTTGGACAGCGGCGCAGATATCGGAGAAGCAGCGCACGGTGACGATGCGGGTGACGACGAGGCGACAGAGACGGTGAATGCAGACGTGGACACCCTGACACCGAATCCCTTGCGCACACCGAATGGATTTGGTGGCGCCAGCATGCACAGCGTTGTGGACGCCAGGCGCAATGGACCTCAATCCACCCGCTCGCCGTCCCTCCACCCTTCGTACTTCTCGGGCAGCGGCAGCGATGGGGTGGATTTAGACATTCCGCCATTGTCGCTCCTACCGAACAGCACCGGAACCATCCCCCCGTCTTCCTCCTTACTTGGACCGATGCCTGACCACCCGAAACCATCCACGCAAGAACAATTTGAGTTTTCTCTGCAGCTGCGGATGTCTCAAGTTGCGATGATTGAGTACGTCGAAGGAGCCGAAGCTGCAGATCCGAAGTGGATGGACGTGTTCGCTTGGGTAGCCGAGAAGCGAGGCATCGTCGCCCAACAACGTGAGTCGAGTTGAGCAAAGGTTTGTTTGAGGTACTAATTATTCCTGTACGATGCGTGTAGCGAGGACATCTCTGGACGGAGGCCAACCACCCCAGCCCCTTCTCAGCTCTCAACCGCGACCTAACAACGGAGGCAATGGGGAACCCAACGGTGGAAATCTTTCTCCTGCCTCGTTGCCTCCGCCAATCCCAATCAACATACTTCCGGCGACCCCCGACGCCAACTATGACCGGTTCATCCACGATAACCGGACATCTTCAGATACGGAGATGCCGAATACTGTAGAAGCTAGCGATGAAGAAGGGTCTCACCCACACCATCATCACCATCACCTACCATCCCTCCACGTGTCCAAACGCTCGCAGTCCAGCGAACGAGACAGCTCCAAAGCGTCGAAGAGGGTCCAAAAGTTCGTGAAAAGTGGGGTTCACAAGGGCCAGGCGACCATCACAACGATATCTAAAAAGATCGGTAATGGTGTCGTTCGGAATGGTCCATTGCGGAGGTCTACATCAACACCAGGTTTGTCTTGTCGGTCCTTCCGTTGCCTCCCTTGGTCGCTGACGAGACTCTCGCCGCGTTTGGCTGGTGTTCGCTCTTTCAGACTTCCATGCGGCGTTGAGACCGTCCTCGTACCAAGCCTCTTCGATCCACTCGCGCAAACGCCTTAGCTCAATTATCCACTCACACGACTCGCATTCATTCACTGAATCTCCACCGCCTCCTCCACCTCCCCCTTTGCCCAGCAACTCCGAACAAACAAGAAAACTGAATAGCAGGGCGAAGAAGGACAACAGGCTCCTGAGCGATCTGTGGCTCATGTCGGCGGCAACCTTCCGTCGCCTAGGCAAGATTGAGCAAGCCAAAGGGTCGATACAAGAGGCGGAAGTCCGCGACGAAGATAATCCTAATGTCTGGGTTCAGGTGAGTCGCTGTCTTCGAGCTCTTGATGGGGGTATATGTCGTGGATCGCATCTCACTTACGTTTCGATTTATAGTTGGGATTGTATTATACTGCATTGGGGCATACCCGACATGCTATTGACGCATTCCACAAAGCCATGTTCATTGACCCGGATGATATCTCAGCATCCGTCCATCTATGTCGACTCTACCTCGGAGCCCCAGATATGGCCTCTGCGTCGCACGTTAAACGACGGCCGCCTTTACCAGACCACGTCGATCTAGCCGCTGGAATTTTGTCTGATCTGACGAAGGGTGCTGGGTGGGATGTACCGGAGGCTTGGTATTATTTGGCGAAGGCGTATGGGTTGCAAGGCCGGAAAGAGGGGGAGAGGGAGAGTTTGGAGAGGGCACTTAGGTTGGCGGAAGGCAGGGCTGTTAGGGACGTCGGAGCAGCTTTGGGGTGGTGTCTGTAGGCTCGAGGTCGACCATAGCTCCCATATACCCTTCGATCGGTTTGGCATTGTCTTGAGTCATCACTAGCAATCGCGCCCAAGATCCCCAATATGCCGGCCTCCATGGTGTTGAGACCCTCAGCTTCAGGGTAGTTCCCTAGTTGTTTGTCCCCGATACGCCGGTAAACTTTCCTGAAGAGAAGGGCGGGTAAAAGTCTTCCCCATACAAATTGGGGATTGATGTGGAATATTGCTTTTTCATGAAGGCGATAGTTATGTTTGTCTTTACTAATCTACCGTTTGTGCAAGTCCTTGTGGAATACGAGGGCAATGTCAAGCATCGACGAACAATGGTCGGCAAGACCAACACTCACCTTACATCGCTCGACGCCGAGGACAACTAGAATGCGGACCGGAAGTATAAGGTGGTAAAGAAGGATAAGATCCCCCCGCAAGCACCGGCGAACGTATGGAGGCCTATATCACCTACCAGTTATCTGTGTATTCGAGGCGAATAACATTGGGTCCTCAGATGCAAGTGAACCCTTGAAGAGCATGATGAAACGCGGGGGGATGTTCGCTGGGAAGGAACATATCGAATGATGGCGGGACGGAGGCGGAGATAACCAAGTTTGGCAGCCCGATGTCGGAATTTCGGGTCATGTGACAGGAACTATCTTCTCCCGCCACCACGTCGGGGCATTGTGCGCGCGACCAATTTCCCAGGTCAATTTTTGTGCAATTTTCGGCTTATTTTCAAAGTTTCATGTCGCAGGATCTCATTCACTTTTCTCCCTGAATTAGGGTCCACGGCGAGATATGTATTTCGCTCACCGTGAATTTTGCCGTCAGCGAGAGAGCAAGGTGGATCACGGCAACCTGACGAATGGTACGCAACGCTGGGAACTCTGGGAGGGCAATGAGCAACTCAATGGCATGGACGCGCCTTTCAGAGATCTCCCGCGGCGAGTACGAAAGTTGCAATGGTTCGTACAAGACAGCAAGGAGCAGCGTAACGAGAACAAGATCAAATCACCGACGCAAGCTCCTGAGAAAATATGACGGGAGCATGGATGAGTTGTTTTGAATCAGGGTCGCCGCCACTATGCTAATTGCCATAACAGGATTCTACGACTTGGAACAATAGAACAGCGGGGCATAACACAACAATACAAACTCAGACTCTCAGCCACATTCTTGTCTTCCACTTTATCACTTGTCTTCAACCACTCTCACTCGCCCCAATTGCATCTCATCCAACTATGGGAAATACACAAGCATCCTGTTCCTCTGCCACAGCCGAGGCGTCCGCGACGTCAGCCGACGAATTGCAGACGAAGATCTTCCTAGCATTAAATACCATCGCGGAAAGCTCGAAGATTCTGAAGAATAGATACGCAGAAGACGCAGATCCTCGCGTCCTCGACTTCATCGACGACATTGGTGCTCACTTACCAAAGTCTATTACAGCACTGGAATACGCACGGTGGGTTACATTCATCGGTGTGTGTGGATTCCGTGGCTAAAGATGATTTAGCCTGCGAATCCACCAAAACCTCATTCCCTCCTCCGAGTAAGTAGCCTCAACGTCATTAGCTTAGCTTGTCCTATAACATTTCCATAGAAGCAATGTCCTCAAAGATATGCCTGTCGTCGTCCAGTACGTCGACTCGAAGGGCCCTGGAGAAGCTCCCATTACCGTCGACACCGACAAAACCGCGTCGGCATTCGTTGTTCCGCAACTTGCCACAGACACGCCTACACCTCCGCTCGAGGGAGACGAGGTCTGCACTCTGACTTTCACTGTCGACCTCAATGCCGAAGAATACGACGAACGACCTCTCTACTTCACCTTCAAGGCCGAGCCGCTGGCAGACGGCAGGTTGCCCATCCCGCCCTTCAGTTGGGTCGTCGATGCGAACTTGAGGCAATTCCTGATTGAACGAGATCAAATTCAGCGCGAGCAGCGGGAAATGGCGAACAAGAAGGGAAAGGGCAAGCAGCGCGAAGTTCCTGAGGTGTCGACGGGCTCTCATGCCACCCTCCCGGTCACCATTCTCGTCATCAAGCCTTCCACCCCGCCACCGGCGACCAATGATGCGCCTGTCACTCTTCCTGCTCCTGGCCCGTCAGACGAAAGCACCGTCCCTTCCACAGGCGGTCTCAAGTTCAAGTACTCTGTCAGTGAACAGTCCTATCCCAAGTTCGCCTCGCGCAGACGCGCACGCGACGGACCTCTCTCCATTGAAGACGTGATACCTATCAACGAAGGCTACGAATTGATCGACACTTATCAACATTCAGAGCATGGATTGGTATTCATGTATGAGCTGAAGGAGTGGCCGATCGTCTTGGAAAACGCAAAAGTAGATAGCGCCACGGCGGTGGTGGCGGCGAAACCGCCCGCCAAGAAGGTCGCTAAGCAGGTGAAGCCTGTTCAGCGACAGAATGTCGAGCCGCCAGCCAAACAGCCACCTGCTAAGGCAGCCCCTCGCCCCTCACAGACTACCCGCGCGAAAGTCGCGCCCGCCACTGCTGTACCTGTTCGTCGCTCTTCGCGACTCAATTCTTCCAAGTCCACGACGAAGCCGGAAGACCCTCACCCGCCAGCTGGGCCCTCGTCTTCAAAAGGAACGAAGAAATCCGCAGAAACTCAGAAGCCTGCAGAGACGAAGAAAGCAGCCGCCGCGAAGAAGGTCGCCAATACAAAGAAGGCCGTAGACGCGAAGAAGACTGCAGGGGTTAATACCAGGAAGCGCAAGGCTGAGGAGAACGTGGACGATGATGGCCAGGTTGATCCAACCGATGAATCGGTGATTGCCCCGACGAAGAAGGCGAGGCGAGCTCCTGTTACCAAGGCTGCTGCTGCTGCTGCAGAGACCGACGACGCCGAGAAGATTCCGGCGGCAAAGAAAGTTCGTTCTACGAGGCGGAAGTGATGTCTAACATATTGGCATCCATGTTTGATATGCAGATTATTCGTTATTAACAGCGCCCTAGCTTCTCATTTATTTGTATACATATATAGTTCATACTGATTTTCTCCTCTGGTTCTGTTGCCCCGTTCGACTTGATTTCGTATATACGTCCATGCGTTTTGATTATACTGAACTGTTCATGCATGCCACACTGTACAATATTTGCACATTGCTCATCACCAAGTCGTGATGCATTTCGGCTTGGGTGAAGTGGATGCTTTCGGGAGTACGGTTCATAAGAGGGGGAAGTAAATTTATTCATTATGTGACTGCCAATAGCGACTATCTAAAGTATTTTCGCTTTATTGGAAGTTGAGATTGATGGTCTTCTCCTCAGTCACGGTGCGGACGGTGGAGTCAAATTCCTGCGACAGGGTCAGATCCTATATTACACAAAGTGAGGGTGCGTAACTCACAGCAATTGCTTTGAAGGCTGTTAAAAATGAATGGGTTAGTGAACGTCAAAGCGGCCAGGAGCGAACGCACTGAATTTGAGAGGCCATTGGGAAGGCTCGGTTTGTCTGAACACTGACAAGCCATGAATTTCCTTAGGAGTATTATACCACTTCGAAGAATGTCAGATACGGGTGATCTGCAAGGGAAATATGATCTTACAGCAGAGCCAGCATCTGGTTGGAACACGGCCTCGGCTGTATTGTCCATGACGCCGCCTGACTGGTTCATCTTCAACAATTGGTATGTTTCGTTGTACTTTGCGACATGGGTAAATGTGTCATTCCCAGTGTTGTTGAACATTTGCATCGCCTGTTCATAGTCGATGGTGGCTAAGAATATGTTGAATTCAAATCCGCGTAGAATGGACACTCAATTTCACTCACCCGTCCAATTATCGCCATCCTTGGTGCTATGATCAGGCAAGTGGGTCATCGGCGACCCAGATGATGCGGAGATTTGAAGTTTGAAGGTCTGCTTTCCGTGGTATAGAGTCGAGTCAACCTGTCCACTGTGCTTCATGACAATGTAGAAGGCCCCTCCCGATCCACCAAAGTTATCGGCGTCAGGCTTTTGGTTGGTTGTGAAGATGTAGCACTGGCATGACCAGCTAACGAGGAGGTACTGAACATCCGAAATATTCCCTATGTTCTTGTAGTTGAAAATTGGGATGTCTTGACTGAAAGTCCAGGTTAATATACGGGCGATGTGTAAGACAATCTGAGAGGTACATACACACTCCAAAAGGAGGTCCCTATGGGGGGTTCAAGTTGTAGCAAGTATCGAGGCTCCTCGGCCTTGGATACTACTTTCCTCGAGTCTTCTTTGGCGTTGGCAGGCATCGTAGTTTAGAAAGTACTGATATACTTTGATCGAGGTGAGTAGATGAGTGGGTGGGTTGAATGTCTCAGCCACTGTCCACGATCAGCGTATTTTATAGCAGAATAGACGGGAGGACCCCGCTGCCTTCGTGTGTAAGACTCTTCAGCAGAATATTCTGGGCGTGCATAAATTGGCCAACTTCAGCGTGGCTAAAGCTGTACGTTCACGAACACCGGTAACTGAGCGGAAGTTTCGCTTCGCAGCCTCCGAAGATGTGAAGCTTGTAGAATATTTTGCGTCCGAAGAAGGATACTGCCACTGCGTACCGTTCCAATCGTCGGACACACTCTGACACACTGTCTCAAAAAGGTAAAAAAAGACGGTGTGCGACGGCCCGGCCGGCAACCGTGCACATCCAAGAGGACAGAGGGGTCCTGAGTCCTCCGACCACCGAGATACAAGCTTGGTACTCGCACTGAATCCTATCGACATGGAAGAAACAGCCAATCGCATACCGTACGAAATATGGGAACAGATCTCCCGTTATTTCCGAATCCAGCAGTTGTGCCGAATTATGTCGGTGCATCGTGCGTTCTACGACACCGCAATGAATGAGCTATATAGAAGTATCGATTGGCGAGAGTTCGACAGAAACATGGCCAAGACATTGATCTGCATGCATCGGTAACTTTAGCACAGATTTTTGGAGAATTGATTATGCTAATCTCAGTCTTGTGGCATAGTAATCCGGCTCTCGCAGCGCGGGTTCGTACGCTACACATTGCTGCGCCAATGTTGGAGGCCTTGTACAGCGTGGCACAAGATTCGTCAGAGGGAACGATTAAGACTTTCGAAAACATACAATCTCAACACCTTGCTGTGGACGGGCTTGGAAAAGAGTCGACACCAGAGACGGCAGGAACACAAGTCGAAAAAAGGTTAAGAGTGGGCAACGAAAAGCCCAGCGACGCCAGGGAATGGATGGAAACGGCATTGTCCAATATGGTTAATATTGAGACGTGTACTTTCAACTCCACACAAGTGCCGACGGCTGCAGAGCCTGCCACCCGCGTGCTGCAGAAGACCCTCTCGCAATGTGTGCGCAAACTTGTACTGGACTGCGGCAGGGCTTCAGAGCTTCAGATGCTCGTGAGCTCGTCTTTCCAACTCAGACACCTAGAAGACCTCGGAATTATTCTAAGGTTCCATCCTGACACCTCCTCAACTCAACGACATCTGGACCAGAAGTTCCTAGCTGATCGCTTTGCACCTTTCGTCAATGCGCTGCACCCTACCCTAGTGTCCTTGTCCGTCATCGCAACTCATGGAATAGATTATTCCACCTTCTTTGACGGCATTGATGTCCTTCCGCACCTACACCAATTATTTCTCTGGCTCGACTTCGACGATCAAGAATTCTCGAAACCAAATTCTCTCATTCACTTCCTTCGCGAGAATTCATCCCAACTCACCAGTGTCACTCTTCGTTCGTTACCTTCGTCCGACTCGACATGGCGCAAGTTCGCAAGCGGGCTGGAATCAGATCCTCAGATCTTCTCGGGGCTCCGAAGTCTAACGATTTTCAGACTCCCTTTGGACCTCAAGTTTGTGTCCTCCCTCATCCAACGCTCCAAGAATACACTCAAGTGCCTGCATGTGGAACAATGTCCTTTGGAGTTGCAGCAGGTCAGGCAATTGGTGTCAACTCTTGGGGAGACTCCAGTTATATCCCTGGAGCTCGAAGTGAACATTTTCAGCCCCGCCGTGCTTGATCTTCTCTCCAAAGAACTTCCATGGTTGGAATCGCTGGACATAACATTTGATAAAGTCGGAAGCGTACACGTTGATAGTCGCGGCGAGTTCGTCACCACTGAATTCGTAAGTGCTGAACTGTACCGATAAACACTATCACTGACGGTGTCTCGCGACACTTAGGATGATTATGTCTGGACTCATTATCGATTCACAAGTCTTATAGCCACCGATCGTTACAAGGGTTGGGCTCTTTCAGAATTGAGGCTTAGGTCTCATTCATATAATGATGACTCGGTGTTGATCTACCAGATCCTGCGTTCCATTGCTGATGCCACGCCCAACCTTTCAATAGTGAATGGAAAGTCTGCAGAAAGGTGGCTCTCATAAGATTATTGCACGTTAGCTTCAATACTACGCGCTTATGCAATTTTGCGAGCGAAACTAGTAGTCAGAAGTAGAGGCGGTTGTAACAAGTATTATAACACGGGTTCTGCCATCCCACTATACCTAAATGTCCGCTTCGCATGACGCAAGAGATAGACTATTGAAGTCGGAGTCATGCCCTCCATCCTTTTTGCAGCGCCCTGCAAGTTTCCAACCAGCTTCAGCATCTTTGGCAATCACGCTAACAGAACAGATCAGGACTCACAATCGTCGTGGGCCTCACCTTGAACAACTTCTCCCGCACCTCAGAGCTCAGCCCAGTAACTTGGTCGTAGTCCATTTGCGGGTCGAGAATGAGTGATTCGTCTTCCATGAAGATCTTCACGTCTGCTTCTTGGCGAAATACGTGTGCACTGTAACGGCCTGTGCATGGCGGGGAAACCGTAAAATTAACCATATACATACGCATTAGGCACGACCCATAAATAGATTAGGTGTTCAGGATGACGCACCGTCGATCTCCAGCCGCGTCAAAATGGAGGGATCTACTCTACCCAATTCGGGTATCACACACGTCAAGTCGGTAGCATGAACCTTGGGGTAGCGAAGCATGTCGAAAGCGCTAGGGGCGGTGAAAGTACATGAGATAAAACGGTATTTCGGAATGCCTGGAATGAAGATTAGGATGCGACATACCTCCTCCATGCACCGTCGCGCTGCACGGTAAATCCGTGTGCACCCCAGCCCTAATGTCGCAATTATCATTATTAATATAGGTTGTAATTAGAATCCAAAAAATATGAATGTACTTGAGGACTGAATGATGTTGAATGGAGAAGCTTGAGCAGATCTTGCATTGTCTGCCGGGTTTTTTGAAAGGTCTGCCACCGATGTTCAGAGACAATGCCAGCCTGGTAGCCTACATATCCAAAGCCAGAGAAACTCGTAAATGCTGTTGGGAACTGGGAACCCGGCGAACGATATACTCGCCTTTCTCCGTGAGCCTCATATCTGCATTGTCGCTTCGTATGGTCATGCGATATTCCGATCTTGAAGTAAACATACGATCTGCGACCAAAGCTTCGTTGAAAGGTAATTCGGGCAGAGAGCAAAAAATCTAAGACGTACATGGTTCCTCAGCGCCTTTGACTATAAGATCATCGATCATCACCCCAATGAACCCATCAGCACGAGTGACCACAAATGCCGGACGACCTTTGGCGGCAAGACCAGCGTTGATACCGGCGATAGTTCCTTGGGCAGCGGCTTCCTCATATCCGGTGGTACCTGGTTACAAGAGGGGGGTCAGGAGGCTGGGCTTTAGGATGCGGTGGTTCACTCACCGTTGATCTGTCCCGCAAGGAATAGACCCTGTCCCATCCCAACAGCAATTAAAAATCGGTTATTCGAATCGGAGCAAGGCGCACACCTCGATTTTCTTCGTCTCCAAAGTAGCTAGGATACTAGATAAGTAATTCAATAGAGGGAAGATGTAACAGAATTACTGACAAAATAATTCCCGGGGGTCGATGTGATCGTACTCTACACCGTATGCTGGCCTAACCATTTTGACTTTCTCTAGACCAGGGATGGTTCGCATCATGGGTTCTTGTAGTTCTTCTGGTAGACTGCACGATATTCCGTTTGGATAGATTACATCTTTTACACGGCGTAAAGTCGAAACATACTAAGACTGTGCATCTCACTTACCCGAATCGTACCCTTCAGGTTCCAGCCATACATTGTGCTTTGCTTTGTCGCCAAATCTAAGGATTTTGGCCTCTAAGGAAGGGCAATATCGAGGACCTGATCGGGTTGTGTTAAACTTCACATAAGGATCGAGACTCTTGACACGCCTTTCTTGGTTTCCTGGATATGGACACAAAGGTGTAGGTTGTCCTTCACCATTTGATGCGTCTTGTCGTTCGTCGCTGTCTGGTAGCACATAACTTGGTTTGCCTTGGAATAGGGTCTCATGAGATAAATCCTTGCCGCGATAGATGCCCACGTACAGCATTAGGAACAGAAGAATTCAAGAAGCTGAACGGCGAAGGCGTGACGTCGCCCTCCTGCCTCGTCATTCCACTAAAATCAATCGTGTTGCCATCGAGTCGAGCGGGGGTGCCAGTCTGCAGGCGCCCAAGTTGGAAACCCGCTTGCTTCAGAGATGCTGAAAGCCCTATGGAAGGTGCCTCATTAATTCTCCCAGCTGGGAAGCGTTTTTGCCCGATATGTATCTCTCCGCCAAGGAATGTTCCGGTGCAAATGATCACTTGAGAACAGTGGATGTTCTCTCCCGAGTCTGTACGAAAGAGTTCAGTACGCCCTGTGGGGGAGAAGCACGAAGGGTAAATTGCACCCAATTTCACCCCAGCCACCTTCGTATCGTCAAGTAGCAAGTCAAATACGCTGCCCGCGCGTACGTCTAGATTGGGGTAATTAAATAGTATATGTTGCATCGTTCGTTTGTATATTTTACGGTCTATTTGTGCCCTCGGGCCCTGGTCGTTCGTTCAAGCAAACATCCACGTAGAGCAAGAACCTACGCACCCAGACAGCCGCACCTTTTGAGCGATTCAGAATATGGAACTGAATACCAGCTTGATCTTCGACGGCACCCGTCAGAGAAACAGCACCAGTCCTAACACAAGCACTCACCCGCTACTTTTCCCATTACGCCGTCTAATGCATCCACTTCGCGAACCAGCGTCCCTTTACCCACTCCCCCAATTGAAGGATTGCACGAGAGTTCTCCTACTGTGTCGAGCTTCTGGGTGAGCAAGAGGGTCCTAGCTCCAGTACGAGCAGCACCTGCTGCTGCCTCGCATCCTGCATGACCCCCGCCAATAACGCATACTGGCAGAGTTATCAGCGTGGTAGTGCAACTGAACCTTAGAGGGCACTCACCATCGTACGAGTTAGCGGTTGCATACCCTCTGGTCAGAGAACATGCCCATCGAAAACGACCTGCACAAAGCATTACCTAGTTTCCTCGCCACCAGATGGATTGAGAGTAAATGCCCAGCACGTGACAACCGCTCTTGAACTCGAACCATCACCATCTCTGGGTTTCCCACGGTTGATTTCCAGTTCTCGAGGCCCGTCGTCAGCCACGCACAGGCTTTCACAGCCATTCTCGCACTACGGCGACGGGGGAAGGCAGCACGGTTCCTGCCAGAGGGTGCTCCTCAACGAAGGAGCTTAAATGAGTGCTCACGCCCTTTGAGTCCTGGAAAGACTGGAAACTTCCCACTGTCGGTGCTCCCTTGGTAAAGGAGCTTAAAGTGGATGTAGCCACGCCCTCCAGTCCTGGAATGACTTTAAACTTCCCTCTCTATGGCTAATATGCCCTATGCTAAACACCACCCGACCAACCATTATCCTGCTCAAAGTCGCTGCATAGCACCGGGAACTACTCCAAACACGGCCCAACCCCAATTTTGACCAACCCTACTCGTAATAACCGGGTGCAGCGTTAATTCGTTGTACTCAACCCACACCGCGTCTTAGTAGCTTTAGCTTGCTTGTTGCGGTATATAAATGCAGACATTAAAAAAAAAAAAAAAAAAAAAAAATGCCCAGCACGTGACTCGTAACTTAGGAGCTCCCTAGTTTAGGGAAGAATCGTAGAGGATAGCCCTCTCGTCCGACCACGCCAGCCTTTATCATATCCTGACAAACGTACTCTAATATACATTCAACTTCTCTCATCTTTACCTCCTTCGGACTTATCACCCACGGCACCGCAGTAATCCGGTCTCAACATTAGTTTGACAGTAGTGCAACTATCTTCGACTGAAAGAGGTTCCGAATACTACCATAAATAACGTTTCTAATTTTAGTGAGGCATTGAATATGCGCACTGAGAGTAGGTGTTGATATGACCTCGGTAGTAGGGGTGGATCGTTGGTATCAGGGGAAGGCTAAATATTGACGGGGTTGGGACAGGATAAGTCTGTGGTAGACCTTGCTGCTGCCTCTGACCTTGGATAATTTCTATGGCCCGATTCGCAATGAAATCACGCATGCTGGGGACTTGCGACCAGGCAGATCAATAAATGAAGGCGGTATTGCTGCTATACCTCGAACGTCCAGTGCCGTTTCCTCAAGCAAAGGTCTATAATGCTTAGGTCGTATAAAATAGATCCGCATTGATATTAAATTCGTCGAATCCCCGAAACCAGGACTCTGTTAGAACTTACGGCTCGGTATTCAAAGATAAACTCGCGACAAATCGTCACGTGATGTGGCCTATTGTGGCTAAATCTGGCCAAATGAGGCAAATCCAAGCGCCCTCACTCCTTCACCAACCACCATGGTCGCACCCGAACTGCCGATTGAAACTGTGACCCAGATAATCAAAGAACTTGGAAGTGACGAGTACGCACTTGCAAAAATCTCGCGTCTGTCTCGAACCTTCCGCGCCCTTACCCTACCCTTCCTCTTTCACCACCTCTGCATCTCGAACGGCGACGTCTATCGACGTGCATACCGACTACTAGTACTCGAGTCACCTCACATTGGCCAATACGTTAAGCAGGTAGCATTGGACTCTCGGGGTCTTCAAACTACGGCCTATAGCACTGATGGTATCTGCTGGCTGGGCGCCGATAAATTCCTGGCCTTCCTCAACGCGCTACCAGCTCTGGAGGCCCTGCGATGCGATATGGACTTCTACACTGGGGCCCTGGCATCTGTGCTCCCAAATTCGTCAATTACTACCCTTCATCTCTCGGACATCAGCCGCGAAAGTTCCGTCGACTTTGTCAATCTACTCATGCAAGTCCTCAAGGCAGGCTCGCAGACGATCCGGTCCCTGACACTCCAATCTATCTTTGTCGACGAAGGAATTGTGTGCGACCGTGCTTCAAGGATGTCTCTAGCTATACCCGGAGTCCTTTGGGCCCTGGAAGACTTGACGCTCATCCAATGCGCCAACCTCCCTTTCTTTTGGGATAACATCCAAATGCCGAACGTGAAGAGCCTGGAATTGATA
Organism: Pleurotus pulmonarius; assembly: GCA_012980535.1. Taxonomy (NCBI): domain Eukaryota; kingdom Fungi; phylum Basidiomycota; class Agaricomycetes; order Agaricales; family Pleurotaceae; genus Pleurotus; species Pleurotus pulmonarius. Next base: position 814,314 of record SJKF01000012.1, on the reverse strand, counting down.
GATACCGAATGGACGTTTCGAGACTGCATGCCCGACTCGCTGAACACGCTGGTTATTGATAACTTCTTGTGTATGTCCTTAACAAACCCTCGAGCATGGCATTAGACTAAATACTCTGTTTACACGCTTAGATGTACGAGAGTTCCAACGGCACCGCGACACAGCCTTCGTGGCAGAAAACGTGATACTCTTGCATTCCTTGCAGGCGTCGCCTTGGCTCGACACGGACATGGTAGGCATGAATATGCTCCCAAGGATGTGCATTCCTGCGGGGGTTAAGAGTCTGGAAATTGTTCTCCTTGCTACACAAGGCGAACAACTCCATGTCGATTTTTCAAAGCACTTCGAACGCGGCTTACAAGACGATATTATATCTCTCCACAGACATGGATCATTGGAGAAATTCCTGATCACTGTCGAGAGCTTCCCAGGGGTTCGTAAGGCTCACCTCGAAGTCTTCTTCTTCAAGCTCAAATCGCTCGGAGTACTCGATGTCCAAGGAGGATCGCTTCCACGGTCGTGCTCTCGTCCAGGCCGATATGTATACCCGCCAGACTCTACGTACTACGGCACCGGCGCGCCAAACAAGTGGACGTGGAATCCTGGATTTTAAGACACTAAAATCTTCACGGCATCTTTGCTTCCACTATATATTTGATGTACTGCTATATTTCATTGTACCAACTGTGTCGCCTCAAGGTAATAGCCCCTGACTCGTGTGCATTGTATGGATTAGGATTAGGAGCACTCCCGATATTGTCAAAGTGTCAACGTACCTTTAGTAACGGCGAAAGATGTATCATATTCTTGGTCCGCAATTTGAGCCGGTTGTCCCAAGCTCGCGACCAAAGATCTATTGTGACGCGTGGGTCATGGCAGGCATGAAACACCGCCCCATTTAAGGGAGCACAATACAACATCGCACCCCTCGAGACGGGTTTATTACAAACCTGTCTTGACATCTAGACATTGCATGCCAACGGGTCCACCATCAGTGCTTCAGTAACCTCCTCTCTATCTATCTGCCAGACAGGGCGCGGATAACAACAGAATTGATGTATCATTGGAACATCACAGCAACGATGTGCCTTTGAATGTAGGTAATGGCGTTCCAGGATGGTCTCATCAAGATCGACTAAGTCGTCGATCATTATGCGTAGACATATGTACAAATAAATACACAAAAAGTACATAGGTACATTATGATACATTAATACGTGGTCCGTCGAATTACCGCTGCGGGGAGGAGGACTTATTTAGCTAGAATATGTGGTGACACAGCTGACCGAGCCTGGTTGTGGGTGCTGGTGGGGGCACATATGTCGCTTCGTAGTTGTCAACTTCTGCTCGTTCTTCTTCGAAGAAGGTGACTTTCTTCGCCGGGATAATCTGGGTAGAGCACATCCGAGTTAGCATACGCGCGACCCCATTGCACCCCCATCTTCCCGTTGGGGTAGAGGAGACTCACTCTCGTGTGTCTTGTCACTTTCCAAAACACGTATAGAATAGGGAGAACACCGATCATGGTATACGAGAAGAAGAAAGTCGCCACGTCCCATCTTCCGGGAAGGAATACTTCGTAGCCACTTATAAGGGCTACGGTGAGTGTCCCGATGAATGCGTACCATCTACGGCGGGGTGTAAAACGTTGTAGACGGTAGCAAAAATACACGGCTAATAGACTCACGCGCAGAAAGGTTGCCAAACCGATCGTTTTGGTAGGGACTCGCGGGGGATGTCTTGTGCCTTGAGGGCCTAGAGGAACGTGTAAGTATATCTTAGGTATTTCACTGTGAAGGGGAACGTCTCACCCGATGAAAGTGAATGTATGTGTAGGAAATAATGGTGTAATTCAGCAGCTGCGACGCTGTTACCAGGTTGATGAACCTGGCGGCTATCGTCAGTCTCAGCAATGAATAGTAATGGAAAGTTTACAAACCACTGCAGAACCTTTGCCGTCCCATTCGACACTTGAAGGAACGAAAGCAACGCAATACCAATTGTCATCATCACTGCGTACACTGGCACCCCACTCTTCGTACACTTCGTGAATACCTTCGGCATCTTCCCCTCTAATGCCAGGCCAAACAAAGTTCTGCTGGCACAATACACATATGTATTCCCAGCCGAGAATACCGAAAGCAAGATCATAGCGTTCACGAGATGCGGTAGCACAGGGATCTTCAACCTCTCCATCGCAATGACATAGGGGCTCGACCCAGCCCCTGGCCTCGCGTCCGATATCGCTGATTGGAGGTTGGGGTCATTGTATGGTACGACGAGGCCAACGCATAGGGAGCCGACGACGAAGAAGGTAGCGAGGCGGTAAACGACGGATTTGAACGCTTTAGGGAGGACACGTCGAGGGTTCTCTGTTTCTCCGGCAGTCATTGAGACATAGTCTGGGCCGACCATGGTGAACGCGGCTTGGATGAGGCAGGCGAGGAACCCGAGGAACCGGCCGAGGGATCCTGTCTCGATATACTCTGCGAAGGGGGCCCCCGGAACTTTGGAAGCTATGTAATGAAAAAGGCAAATATAGGCTCAATGAACAGCGGGCGCAAATTTACGAGGAGATACGTACCATCCCAGTTACGGAAACCATAAACGTCGTGGAGCGGGTTACCGCCGACCATGGTAACGAAAGTGAAGCATATTAAACCGACAGCTAAGATGACTTTGCCCAATGAAAGCCAGAATTCGGATTCTAATATTGTCGTGAGCATCGAAAAGGTGATAGCGCGGACCAGCCACGCACCTCCATACCACTTTACGGCGAAGAAGTTGATGGCGCTGTTGGCAAATGCATCAGATACTGCTAATGAGGAAGCAAGATGCCGGAACGATGACATACACATAAAGGACAATAACGATGGAAATAGTAGCTTCCACTGGAATCTTGTCCGTCCAGAAGTGTAGCACTAGATTAAAGGCTGTTACCTCGAACGGGATTAATATTGCTTCGTATACGAAGAAATTGACGCCAGCGACAAAGCCAAGGGCAGGGTCGACGAATCTATCTGCGTATCGAGCCTGGACGATCGATGAGTATGCGGCTTAGCCCTAAACAGGGATTCTCACAAAGGGAGAGGAAATAGGAATCCATGTCACCATTTCAGCTGTCGTTTCAAACGGTTAGACGCCAGGATGACAGGATGATTGAAACAAGATGGGGGTCAGGAGGGGTCAGGACGCACACAGGCAGTTGTTGACGGCCATGACAATTGTGCAGTAGAAGGTAAAGGCAAGGAACAAACTTCCAGGCCCCCCCTTGGTCAAAGCAGACCCGATCTGCACGAATAACGCAGTACCGATAGCACCTGGAGAACACTGAGCATCGTAAACGGCAGAGGTGTATCAATAATTCATACCACCGATCCCAATCAACTGTATATGTCGGTTCTAACAAAGAGTCAGCAAAGAAAGAATACCTCCACTGATTCTCTCACTGACCTGGAGGTTTCTGTGGGTCTTATCTGAGGTCGACGTCGCGCGCGAACTTGTGAGATCAGAAGAAGAGGCAGTCACCGCCCGGACATCGTTTGCGTCGAGTCCTTCCAGCTTCTCGATGCTGCTGTTCAGCTTCTCCATGGTGGCGGTGGTGGAGGAGGAGGATAACGGTGGTGGAGTCTGGTACGAGCTGGTATGGTCTCGCGACCTTTGTACACGGATATTTGATGTCTGTGACTTCTATACTTCTATCTATCACACGGACCCCATATCAAGAGCCTCTCACAGAAGGGGCATCGCGTTTCTGTCGAGATTGAGGAGATGTAAGGTTGGTCGTTCATGGTTCGTTTTCTCCCTGCGGTAATACCTCCACTAAAATTGACCCTGTTGCGCCTAGCATGCCCCGATTCGCCAAGTTGCCGGTCGGCGCCTAACTTTATCGGTAAAGGCTTCTCCCGTTCATGGATATCCATCATGCCTAGCTGTATCGTGCATGTGTCCGTGGCGCAGGGCGCCGCACACTTCTTTCTGATATCCAACGGCCATCACCAACGCTCCTGATGCTTTAATCTTGAACTCACAGTCTCAATACCATTTTGATGCAAGCCTCCGACTCCAACGCACCCATCACCTTACCCAATTCGCATCGCATCGAGAAACTTTAATAAGACCAGTATATTGAAGGGGGAAACATACATAGCTGGATATCCGCTATTTGACCGGGACACAACGGAGATGATACCAGATTTGATCCTGAGAATCGGCTCGAGAGCTAACTTAGGGACTATGTATTCTGTCACGGTCTGACCTATTGAACCCATTCTTATCCCTACTCCTCTAATCTTTACCCGAAAGTTCATAATGGTACCCGTACCGTTCAGCTTTGAAAGAGTTTCCCCGAGAACCGGGGTTTTCCAAAAAATCCGACATAGCCTACCGACGGCCAATGCTAACCCGTTTCTGCTGTTCCACTGGATACAATGCTCTGGGTCATATTTATTACTTGTTCCCCCGCGGATGCAAGAAATAACATGCAAGCTACTCCTGGTAAGTACGTTCAACCTAGTCAGTGCCATGACTGTTTCTTCTGTACTTTTTACTTCCGATATGGTGCATTAATTGGTGTTGATTTTAGCCCATAAACGAGATCACACATTCATAATTTCTATTTCTCTCGGATCACAATCCTCAGGTGGTACCATTAGATGAGTTGTCTCGACGAGAGGAGCTCGAAGCTCTGCTGCCCCTCGTTGAATGAATGCCAGATGAGAATCCCGCTCCTCTCAATTTCCCTTCTTCTCGATTGGGATACAGGTACGAAGTGCAAGTAAGGTGACTTTAGTGTTCATATGTCCCCGCCCCAAAATATTCGTTATCGTAAGCGGCCGCCCGACGGGTCCTATATTCGCTCTCCCGCCGGCCGGGTGGATAAAGTCTTAACATCAACCAAGTTTATTTGAAAGGGTTTCGAATCCAACTACTGTCCATCAGTGGAAGTTTGATACGCATGCAGACCAGCTGCTCCCATTAGCGCCTTCGACTCCAACAAACACACTGCCTCACTGGATTTGAGCGCCCCCAGCACTCCACGCAAGCTGCGTATGTATTTTAGGTCGAATGGGGATTCACGTCGCTTCGTCCCTTTTTTCCCCTCAGCGAACGATTACCGCCAAGTGAGTATTCCTTCGCCTACCATTCTCTGAGTTGACGCGGCTCCGAGCAGAATAACTATGCAGACGTGATCAATAGCTATGGCATTCGAATTCACTCCAGAGAAGGCCGCGATCTCGTAATTACTTTCCCCATCCAAGTCCGATACCCGTTCACCAACCCGTCTAGGAATCGGCTATGGGCCATCCCCTCGGCCGTTGGGGCAGGCCTTTGTTTCCTCGTCCTCCTGATTATCGCGCCAGTGGCCCTACACCCCAAATCTCGTCCACACCTCGATCGTGTGAGCTTCCGGATTGTCGTGTACGCCCTCATTGCCAAGTACGTACGGCTATACACCTTGTCGGAGGCAGCACTGAGAGTATCCTTCGGCCAGCATGGTATTTGGGATCGCCAGTGCGGTGGGTGGCACGGAGACAGGCCCTGGCTTCGCGTGTAGCTTCTCTATTTTTGTTCTGCAGGCAAGTAGGTTTCCAGACCATCAGAGGACTCGATTGCTAAGGCCCCGTTCGGGATCCCCAACTAACTCTCCAACTAACTTTTCCCATACGCCAAAATTAGTTGGGGCCAACTAGAACAACAAGTAACCATTTTTGGACGTCACTCCTCCGCTATTTGACGCCTGTCGAGCGCTTGATTGACTCATCCACACCGTGTGATACGACGCCGACGTCAACAATGTTTATTATATTCTCCTTTCCTCAGACATTTTAGGTAAATATAAATTATTGTAAAAATACTCATTATTCTGGAAAAACATGTGGGTCCTAGCGCGCTTAGTAAAAAGGCCATGATGAATGAAAGACGCGACCTCATCGTGGCCAACAGTGAGGAGGAGAGTGAGCCAAACAGCGGCCGTGAGCTGCCTCGACAGGCCAAGTCCGATGTGACTGATGTGACCTCACGTGAGATTTGTAATAAAATCCCTTCCTTCTTGCGGTCCAACTAGTAGTTGGGGATCCCGAACGGGGCCTAACATCTACCGCAGCTAACGCTCCAGTTCTCGAGTTGTCTCCTGTTCACCATCGCGCTCAATCTGCAGTAAGCGTTTACAGCCACGCACAGTGCCCTGCTGAGGATGCATATCCGCAGGCTCGTCGTTGTGCACGGACTCAACGGTCAGAAATTGGAGAACTACTACCTGGCTGTCTCCACGCTCATCTCGGTGGCGTTGACCGTTCCGCCGTACGCCGCTGGCCAATACGGGTGAGCTGCCCCAAGAATGCGTCGAGCTCATGCCCGCCCTCGATTCGCTACTTGAAACGATGCACCGAAATGGAGCAGTTGCTGATTGCTTATTTTGTTAGATGGGATATCTTGGAGCAGGTCTGCTGGTACACGAATCCCAACAAGCACGACCGGTTGATTTGGCAGGTTCGTGGCCCCGACTCGTCTGCAAATACTAAGACCTCCTTTATGCTCACCTACGCCGTGTCGTATTTGTTTAGTTAACCACGCAAATGGGGTGGACGGCCATCACAGTTGTCGGCGAAGTCGTGTGCTCTACCGTTGTCCTTGTCTTCATGATCAAACACCATGTAAGACACCCCTCCTCTGACTTGTAGGGAAGCATGATCATTCACCTAGCTTGACTGTGAAGGCCCGCAGCCGCAGGTTCTTCGTCCAAACGGTGTCGGAGATTTCGTCCCGCCCAACCCTCCTACATGTCAATAAGCACAAGCACATCATCCTTCGCATTGGTGTGTCCAGTCCAATCCTCGGGTATGCGCACCGTGCTGATGGTCACTCCCCCTCCTCTTCAGCGCTATACCCCGCCGCCTCGTGCTGTGTGAACCTCATCAGCGTCGTCACGGCCCTGCATTCGACCTTCTCCACTGGAATCCACGATCGTACCGTAAGCGCACCTCTTCATAAACCCGGGTATGGTATTCTTACCGCAATTTGCATACCAGGACTACAACATCTTACTTCTCAGTAAGCATTCCAAACCCGTGATCCTGACAGGTGATCGATTGATCTCCTTATAGGCGACCTGCTCTATGGAGGCCGCGCTATCGTCTACGCGCTCCTTGCAGCCACAGATCCGGTGCGTACCTCCGTTCTCCCTTATCTAGGATCAGGCCGCCCATTGACTCATTGATTGATGTCAGTGGAATCGACGCTCTGTGTATCATCAGGCGCTTGTCCGTGGTGCACATGCGCTGTTCTCACAGCTTCGCTACGGCAGCTACGGGTCGCAGGGGTCCATCTCCTCCTCGGGCCCGACCCCGAAGGGCGCCAGAAGAACCATTGGGAACAAAGGACCACATGCACAGCAGCGGAGCGAGGTGTTCGTCGAGTTGTCGACGATGACGTCGCCTGCGCCCGCCGATGCAAAGTCCAATACGGACGGCGCTCTTCGTGGAGGGGAACTGGACCTGGGTGCAAGCGACATAGCGATAACGGACACGAGCAAGGACGGCCACCCAGATTTCGAACACCTTGAGCGCCATCAGCACCCTGAACACCTCCATATCGCCACTTTTCTGTCCGAGACAGACGTCTCTGGGGCCGGTCAGACGAAACAGCAGGAAAGTAGCCTCAGAGATGCTAGCGATGGAGAACCGTCAGTAGGCACCCATGCACTCACGGGTTTGGAAATGCGCAGAAGGGATAGAGAGGCAAGGATGAGGGAGATGCAGGAGCAAGAGGCGTTCACTAGGCAGATCTAAGCCATATGATACATCGCCTCGTCAGTCTCAAGACTTGAGGAGTGATACCCCCATCACATAGCCTATAGGGGACGTTTTAATGTTTTGATCCTATTTATTTGTTGTACGCTTCGCTTCGCTCTGCCATACAAGCATATATATCAGATACACTTTATGCTGAAGTGTCGAATGCAGCATACCAAGCGTTGCATCGACGATTCTGGATGACACAGGCCCTTTGGCGTAGGCAGCTCCATATTTGACTTGACATTGCGAACAAGCATCGATTTCGGGGAAAGGTGAAAGCAAGACTTCAATCGGGCCCTGCACGGGCACGCCCAACCGCATGCCCTTGTCATAGTAATCAAAAGCAAATCTTCAAGGACAGTTGTCCACTGGTCAATAACGGAGCGAAGGCCCTCTGCGCCGAAGCAACCGCTATCCGTTTATCGGTACGGTTTGGCTTCATGGATGACAGAGCGGAGGGAGAGGCCCCGAATTGTATACATCTCAACATACCATGCTCGAGCAAAGGCTTTATAGCGAAGCATAGGTCTGTGCAGTCGCTAAAGGAGGGGTACGAGAACCTCTCCTGACGCCGATGATGAGATGTGATGATGCAAATGTTAAGATGGCGAAGATGGTTGGGGAACGGGAGGCGGTCCATGCAGTCTTTGATCCAATCTGTGGCAGAACGGTATGGCTGGAGGGCTTCTTTCCGAATCCTGATCGTGAGATAGGAGGGGCGTATGGATTTGCTGAATTGAGGTATGGCGGAATCTCGGTTGACTAGGGAAAAAATAAGGGGACAGCAAAGGGGTTGAAAGACCTCTCATCACCGCACCGTTTAGAACCAGCTCAGACAGTTTTGTAGTAGGCCACGGGGGGATCATACAGTGCGTAGTGCGACTGTGTGTAATCATCAAGGACTCGATGTTTGGGCACGAGATGAGACGAATCGTGTTGGCTACTTCGTCGGTGTTGACATAATCAAACTCCCGAAGAGCCTCCAGGCGGACAGGCGAGGTGGTTGTCAATGAGCCTAGCCTTCCTGCATCTGCGGTGCTCTCACCACCCGTGTACACGCGAAGCGTAAGCTTCTTGAGAGTAGCCTGGCACCCCAAAAGAATAGGCCGGAAAGTTGGATCATGCGCGTCGTCCCAAAACTCCAGGGCAAGTTCCTCGATGCGAGCAGCGGTGAGCAGGGACATGATACCCAGATCACGTAAGGCAGAGAGTTTTATTGACTGAGAAACGGATCCATTAATTCGCAACACGCGCAGGTTCTTCAAGCGTTCGAAGCAGTCTGAAAGCCAACCCGGAGCCGCGTTGACATCGTAATCACAGAAAGACAGACCGAGGTCGATGATATATTCGCTGAGATGTGGTGCTGTGAGATGAAGATAAGAGAGCCGGGAGACCAGTGATTGGCTAACGTTCAGATCGATGGCTCGGAAAATGTAGAGTCTGCAAATGTGGTTCCACATTCGACAAACAATGGAACAGGCTTTCAAAGTAGGGCGCGCTCTGCGGTCCATATTGCACCTGGCAATGGATTCTATGATGCAGTGTATGAGTTCGAAAGGAAGCTGCTTGTCACCTGGCCTGTATCGCGTGTTCTGATGGGTGTTTGGGTGGAAGCCAACAGCTTGAGTTGGGAATATACAGGACATATCCAAAAGATTCAGGGAGTCCTGGAATCTGAATTGCAGTTATTTGTAGGGTTTTCATAAACGTACGGTGCCAACTTACGATGCGAGCATTTGATGATGACTGGGACAAATGACAATCCACCCCGGGCGCTAGGCTCGAAACCAGCGTTCTGGGAGTAACCACGACTGCGTGAGGGGTAATTCCCCTTTCCCCCCGCGCCCTCGTACTAGACATTGTGTACTACCCTTAGGAGACTGGCTACGAGTCTATAGATGACGGCTGCGGCATCGAAGAGCCGGGATGTGTCAACGACCAAGTCGGGCACAAGAGCTTCCTTCGACAGATCCTTGAGCCTATCGCGGATAATGGCAAAGGTACGATTATAAATAGTGATAGGCGGACCAATGCTGTCTGGCTATGTTCTATATGTGGGACTCGGAAATAGACAGCTTAATGGTATTGATCGGGAACAGTTTTCTAATCATGAGAGAACCAATGTACTCAGATAATGCCAGATGCTACATCAATACTCGGAAAATGACAACCCAATGCCCTGCAGTACCCGGATTTCACCATCTTCACTCGGAGCCGGTTCTCACTGGGAGTGAAGCTTTAAAGCTTTACTATTCGTCTCCTAACGCTTCGTGCGTTTGCTCTGGCGCTGACCCCCATCTGCTGCCGTCGAAGCTGCGCCTTTCGCGTTCTCAAGGCAGTCACGAATGTCCTCTACGGAGGCCCAACTCCAGTGATTGGGGCTGTCGGCGGCGCCAGGATGGGATGATTGACGAACAGCACGCATTTCGGGTGCCTGTCGCGGAACACTATAGATGGATTCCCAAGATCGCGTTGCTGCTAACGCGGCAGTCCAAATTGATTGGTTTGTTTCGGTGATCGGAGCATAGACATCGGAGGAGAGACCCGCAATCCAGATGTCGTAGACGACGGCATTGTAAGCCTCAGTGGGTTCATGGCGAACTATGTCAACGGCAGAGTGTGCCGAAGCCAAGGCCATGAAAACCTTGATCAGAGGAACCGCTGGCGCCCCTTCAGGAAGAAACTTGATGTCGTACGGATCCATTTCCTCGAAAAGTTTGGGTTTGGGGGTCTCAGTGTATGTTTTATCATTCTTGACCTGGCACAAGATAGCCCCGACATTGGTGGGCTTGATGCCATTGCCGTCAATCAAGAACGGAAGAATAATGTCGATCTTCGGCGTATTTGGAGCGCAGAGGACACCCGCACCCCTCGCCATGAGAAGCAGTAGCATATCACGGTGTATGATCTTCTGCTGGTGCGGTCTGATGAAGTGGTTAAAATGCATCATAGCACAGGGGAAATCTTCAGATAGAGTCTCTAACTTGTCGGTAACAAGCAATCGTCGTATGAAGTCACCGAGTGGAGCTATACGGGGGTTCGCTGCTTTGTCCCGGGCAAGGGTAAGGAGCAACAAGGCAACGAACTCTCCGCGATCCCCTGCATGGATAGAGAAGCCTGTCATGAGGTTCTTGAGCACTTGGATTGATTCAATGTTTTCGTTTGTTCCCTTCCACTTCGTATTATGGAGGAGAGCTGCGGCGGCCTGCGAGACGAAAGGCTCAGACGGTGAGATAGTGACCATACTCTCGGATTCCGCATGCGGCTTGAGGCAAATGCGGAGATGACCTTCAACTTGTTTGAGCTCCGTGTCCTGGCCGATGTATGTCGTGGAGAGAAACTCAAATGGAAGCCGAAATCCAAGGCACGCCGTCGCTTGCTCCATGTCCATCTCGACTGGTGTGCCCGCGTGATGGTTGGTGAGCTTTTGCTTAGCAAATTCAAGCAAGGCAGCTCGGACGCTCTGGTCGCCCTGCCGGTACATCAGTCCGAACCTACATAGAGATTATTAGCATAGTCGGAATGGAACAGAGGGTGTTAATTAACACACAGGGGTCGGCCAAGCGAAGTCATGAATTTATCCGTCACAACGTCCTGGAGTCTCCAATCGCCGGACAGATTCACCTTCCTATCTTCAGCTTCATTAATAGCCAGAAGATCCATTCCGGTGTCGCAAAATGGAGGGATCAATTTAAGCGTGTGGGTATAAACTCGGGATGAAATGTCTTTCCGGATCGGAGGTGTGAACTGGGAAAGTGTTCCAGTCGTGGAGAGGAAGATGGAAAAAACGGAGCAATTATTGAGAGCTCTAAGAGTGGCGCGCAGCTCCGCGAAAGGAGACCAAGCATCGTTCTTGGTGGGGTTTTGAACCACAGCGAGCTCGTGTGCTTCGTCAAAACTGATCAGAAGGCGGGGGGCTTTCGTGTCCTGGCCAGGATCGATTCTGTCTTTTAATACCGCATCAAGTGCCGTCCAGGCATTCAACAGATCTTGTAGCAGCTCCGAGTCTATACTTTCCACAGCTTTCTCTTTGGGTTCCGCTTCATGGGCATCCTCTCCCCCTGTAGCGAGCCTTCCCTTGGGCGGAGTGAGGTGCCGCGACTCAATCCCCTTAGTGTCGTTCCTTGCTTCGAGCTGAAAATATCGTAAGGACTCATTGACGCCGCGGTTGTGTCAAACACACCTTGAGCGTGATGTTTTGAAGGTAGCTCTCGGCGCTCCTGACGACATGATCGAAGAAACTTTGGCGGAAGCCATTGTGAACTTTTTTCATACCGTCTGTCATCTTTCTGCGGAACGTGGTTGCTGTTTTGGAATAGTCCAATTCCTTGAATCCTTCCTGCTCCAACACGTTGGCTGTATGTCGGAACAAGGCTTGCATGAATGCCCAACATCGAGCGTACATCGTAATACGAGTCTTGCCGTCCGTCAAGTACCTTCTGACATCGGCATCTGTCGGAGGATATCCTATCATACAATAAGAATACTGCCTAAATGAAGTCGAGCGGACGCGTACCAGTTGACACGCCACGGATGCAGATAGGAATAAGGAAGATCTCCTTCGCAAGCTCATCGACGAGCCTGGACTTTCCCGTGCCCGATGACTGGAATAGCACCACGTAATGAGCATAGAACGAGTTCGTTGGGGTGTTGTCGAGTTGGTCCGTAAGAGAAGTCTCGAGATTGGGTCGGAAGTTGTAGCAGATATAATTCCTCAGCGCAGTGCAGGCGTTACCGTAGTATTTCTGTCCCCAAGAGGCGACGGTCGCCTGGGTGAATGCCTCGCGAACCACTGATGAATATAGGTCGGAAAGGCCAAAGGCGAGAGGAGTGTTACGCACGGTCAGACTCTTCCGGAGGAGATAGCCCCTTTCTTTCAGAGCTACTTATGGCTGCAAGGGCGAGTGTCCCGTGAGTTGCCTGGGGCAGAAAGCGAGTAGGAAAAGTGGCGCTGACGATCTTGGAACATTTCCAGCACAAGGCTTGTTCGATCTAGGTCCCTCCTGGCTTGCAGGTCCTCAATCCTTCGCAGAACCCGGCGCCCATCTGAGCCCAGTAATATGTCGCGAACATCCTCTGGTGCATACTCCGACAAGAAGCTCTTAAAGTCAGTACTTGTCTTCCCCTTCTGTAGTGCATGTTCCAGGTTCTGAGAGAAGAGACGACCGTCGTCGTTGTCCTCCAGCCAGGCGCGGATCACCGTGCGTTGATCTATAAGCACTTCAGGAGATTCTGCTGCGGATAGACCAGAAGACGCCGTAGTTCCACCGTCACTTTCTCTTTTGCGTTTCGCGCTCGACATGATTGATCTTTGGACGAGAAATCGATAACGGAGCCTACTGTGTGGCTCGACGTTCAAAAATCCGGCGCTGGATGTCAGGCACGTGACAAGGGAGCCGCTTTCAAGCTCCATAGGGGCGATGGCACAGGAGAAGACGAATCGGAGGACGAAGCTGATGATTCTACTTCCCGTCCAAAAGTCCCCGGGCTCGACGATCGACGACGCCACTTTGGATGGCAATTTGGACGCCTCTCAAGAAGACGAAAAGCTCCAATCTGCGCTACCGGAGCCCCATGTTTCGAGATCTTTCTCTCATCTACAAAGGGTTTTCCCGAGATCTATACATTCTGCCGACTTTATCAGACCATCAAGTACAAGCATTCAAAACATTTTTACCATAGCTTGTCTCACTTTACGCTCTACTTCACAACAGCTCAAGCATACCCAAATCATGCTCCTTCAAAATCGGGAGACATGGTCCAGCCCCGATACCCCAGAAGGCTGGGGTATTGAGGTTGGGTGGATAGCAAACCGCGCCCGCTGCGCCCGACCAGTCAAAATCAATCAAAGACGCCCGCCATTGTGAACCCTCTTGGCGGACAATGATATTCGGGAGCCGCAAGTCGCCGTAAACAAGATCATTTGCATGGAGTATATCAAGTGCTGATTTCAGATCGTCCATGACCGTCGGCGGCAGCACTTTCAGGCTTTGAAGCGCGACCGAGGCGGGTTCGCCGTTGGCATCATCCATTACAACCATCTTGCCCCCACCGCACAGTGCTCCAACAAAACGGAGGCGAGGAGCAAGACCTGCGGCTGCAACAATGTTGTGGGCTTTTTCGCCGTAGGTGTGGCAGAACTTGACGATGACAGGCTCGTCGCCGAGCTTGGCTTTGAACAGTGAACGATGATAGGACTCATCATCCCAACCAGGAAATCGCAAGCGTTCCACGAACTGGATCGGCCCAGGCGATTGTGCTTCGTACGTTGGCGACGGATATAGACGGGCATGCAACGGCGCGTACGAAAGAGTGAGACTTCGGTAATACACCTTCAAGTCCTTCAATGCATCTCGGAAGATGCCAAATATCTTCGAGACCTGCTCGACTTGTTCATGACGGTGCAGGTCATCCGTTCCAAGACAGATGTAGTCGGTAAATTGCTGGGTAGAGAATACATCGACCTGGATAGAGCCAGCAAAGCATACGTAGGGGCCGGCGATGGAAATGAGCAGACAGGGGCAATGTGACGAGTTGCGTAGTTTGATGTACTGAACAGTTCGAGTCATGATCAGTCTATAAGGGAAGAAAAAAATCCACGAGCACGAACCTTGGAAGTAGCTAAATGCTTTCTCAGAGTGAGAGGGCCCTGTACACCACTTTGGCCGGCGAGGCCCAACTCGTTCTTATGTTCAGCGTGGGCAATGATCGCTTTGGACCCATCTTCTAGTGCGAAGGCGGAGGCAGCATCGCTCTCAGCGGCCGTCCCATTACCGAATGATGCCTTGATTTTGCGCTCGAGCGGCACCTTCAACAATCTTTGAAGGATCGGATATATGGCGTCTTCCCGTCTATTCTCCTTGTCATAGATGACGGCTGCGGCATCGAAGAGCTGGGAGGTGTCAACGACCAAGTCGGGCGCAAGAGCTTCCTTCGACAGATCCTTCAGCCTATCGCGGATAATGGCAAAGGTACGATTATAAATAGTGATAGGCGGACCAATGCGCGAGTTCGGCCGCCCATTGTACGTCGGATGTCTTTTCTGTTCGTCTTGGAACTTGGAAACACTGTTCGCAATTGTAGATGGGCTATCAGCCAATCTTGCATTGTCCACAGCGGTTTGGAAGGCTATTTTCATCATTATCTAGAGACTGGGGCTAGGTTCATTGGTGGAAATACCTTTTTCATCAACGGTCTCGTCAGGAGCGGGGACGGCTGGTTGCCACAAACCAAAAGGCGGTCAGCCCGTAAGTCTCCCTGGAGCAGGAGAAGTGGCACTCACGTTCATGAAACATTTCCAGCACGAGGTCTGTTCGATTCAAGTCCCTCTTTGCTTGCAGGTCCTCGATACTTCGCAGAACCCGGCGTCCATCTGGGCCCAGTAATATGTCGCGAACATCCTCCGGCGCACAGTTGATCAAGAACGACTTGAAATCAAGGCTTGTATCCTTGCCTTCTAGTGCAAGTTCTAAGATCTGACAGAAGAGACTGCCGGTGGTCTCCTTCAGCCAAGCATGGATCACCGTACGTGGATCCGTCCGCGCATCAGGAGATTCTGCTGCGGATAGACTAGAAGACGCCGTAGTCTCACTGTCACTTTCTCTTTTGCGCTTCGCGCTCGACATGGACGAGAAAGCGGTAGTGTGGCCTGAGTGTGGCTCAAGTTCAAGTCTATGTGGGATGTGGGGCACGTGATTGGCATATTTGGTCATTTGTAGTCATTTGTGTGGCCGAATGCGAGGCCGCCCCGATTAATTCTTTGAGTGCAAACCTCCACAGAACCTCACCATGGGGGCATATTACGACGAAATCGAAATCGAGGACATGGTCTGGGACCCAGAAAAATGTGTATATCACTACCCCTGCCCCTGCGGCGACCGCTTCGAGATCTCCCGCCGCCAGCTCGCGGATTGCGAAGACATCGCGACGTGCCCGAGCTGTAGCCTGATAATAAGAGTCATATTCGATCCAGTGAGTGCACGGTGTGCCTACCTGAGCGTAGAGGACTAACACACTCTCTTTTAGCTCGACTTTGAGGACGAGCCTTCCGATGATGAGGCTTCGGATCTTGAAGCCGTAGATGACTCCGATGCTGAGAGCGACGACGATGCCTTCGAGGATGCGATGGAGCACCTCTCCATTTCCAACGAATCGCCCGCTACTGTCACAGTCCCCGCCTGATGTAGCTATACCTCGTTGCCAGACATGAACGGAGAGCCTACGGCGTTCTAACGCATCGGAGACCCGTGCAACACAGCGCATGTTCTGCGTTGTCTCAGGCGGATGACTAAAGGAGTGAAAGGCACACCGAGGCAAGGTCATGCTGAAAGGAGTGGAGAGCAATCTATTAATGCGATCGTATTAAAAACAGTGCGGCGTAATAGAGCAAATAGATAAGTCAGACGTGGGGGCAAGGCCAATCCAATAACATACGCCGTAGAATAACCATGCTTTTGAGTGCGGCAGGTGTAAGCAGATGGTGGTAACACCCAATCCGTGTTTCACATCAGACTCTGCGCGATCGAGCTCAGCTGCGAGGCAACCTCTGGGTACTCTCTCGCGAATTCCATCTGGGCAGAAGTAGCCTACCAAACGATTAGCAAGAGCCACTGAATCATGCAGGTTCACGCACGTATTTGTACTGCAAAGCCGCTTGCAACTCTGGCTCCGTACGCGCCAGTTCCACCTGTTTGTCCAAGAACTCGATCGCCTGCGGGATCTTGTTCTGCTGCAGGAGAAGCTGCGCTAGTGTTCCGGCGGCGGCATCGCAGTCAGAGTCTAGCCGAAGAGCCTCGCGACAACAGCGCTCAGCAGCACCAATGTCTTGCTTCCACTGGAACAGCGCGAGACCTTTATTTACCAGAGGAAGGACGTTCGTTGGAGACCTGAGTAAAGATGAGCACCCAGCAAATAAAGAGAAAAGGAAAGAAAGAGCTGACTTGGTCATCTCAACAGCTATCGCCTCATCGAACTTCTCAATAGCTTCCTGCGGCCGTTGCTGGTCCAATAGTAGTTCACCACTACGCCCAACAGCAATAAGCTTGCTTGACCACATGCTGCAATCACATCCAACTCACTAATAGTTCAACGGCTCACTGCGATCCGGGAACGCCTGCAGCGTCCGCCTGAATGTCGCCATACTCTTCCCAATCTGATCAGCCTTGTACTGCGCAACGGCCAGCTGAATGTGACTGAATACGAAGGTGTCGTCCAGCGTCATCGACTTGGTATAGTCGTCCGCGGCCTCTTGGAACTGGTTCATTATGAATAGAACTACACCCCAAGTTAGCACACGCGTCATCGGAGAGTACAAAGGTCGCGTGGCGTATTCACCTTGTCCGCGGTGGTAGTAGATGTCGGGGTCATTGGGGTTTTGCGCAATGGCCTGCTCAAAGTGTTCGAAGGCGAGCGTCGGATTACCCTGCTCCATATGGACGCTCGCTAGCTTGACTATGCTTTGTGTGTATGACGGGATCAGCGCGATAGACTCGTTGAAGTCTGCCTTCGCGCCATCGACGTCGGACATGACGAACCTGTCAAACATACATGTCAGCATCCTCGCGTTACCACTTACACGATATCACATACTTGAATGTCCCCCTCAGGTTGAGCGCCTCTGCCTTGCCAGCGTCCCATGAGATGCCCTGGTCAAGTGCCTCGTTCACGAATGACATGGCATGGTGGTAGTCACCGGCTTGCAAAGCCTGGAGGGCAAGCAAGAGAGTTTCGTCGCCCGTCGTTGGGTTCTCCGGGAGGGCGGGTAGAGGGCCTACGTGGGATGTCATAGTTCTATCAATGCAATAGGAAGTCATTCCACTTACGAGGTCGGAAGGCAGCAAAGTACGCGGATATGAAGGTTAGTGAAGGGAGGCGGGGTTCACGAGTCTAATCCACGGTGAGTCATTGCACAGTTTCAAACAAAGTTGGCAGACGAACGGTGAGGATCTCTTTGGCTTTCTCTGCAGAGTACAGCTTCAGAATACGCTCGACGGCTTGCACAGTTTCTTGCTTGGAGAACTTTTCCAGTATACTCGTCGCGGTGAAATCTTGAGGAGGACGAATGAATTGCTTGTGAGGGTGTTTCGTAATACGGGAAGCTTACCTCGCAAAGCCTGTTCGTATCTTTGTAGCTTCTCCGCTACGCCTGCCCGTCGGTTCAACGCTTTTATGTACTGCCTGTCGAGCGAGAGCGCGGAATCGCAGTCCTGGAGAGCCTGCTCGAGCCTTCCGAGATTCACGTAGCCTGTATGACAGAATGCCTCCAATCAGAGCCGAACGTCCGCGACTGCAACCAACTCACATGCAGCACGATTGCTGTAGAACACGGGTTCGCCGTGTGGTGCAACTTCGATTGCCCGTGTGTAGAACCGCTCAGCAACGGAGAAGTCGCGGTCGCCGTACGCCTTGTTGCCTTTCTCCTTGAACGATTTTGCTATCCGTGTGCGTTCCTGTTATACCATCAAGCACGATTAGACCGAGCTTCGCCGACAGCATGATACCACGGTCGTACCTCTTCCGGCATGGCCAATATAGCTTCCGCAGTCAAAGTCTCGTCATCTAGCAGTGGCGATATGTACTTGAATGATACGGATGTGAACAAGGGTGAATACCTGTCTCGTCTGCAACCTTTGCGGACTTGTCCTCCAGTATCGGCGAGTCCTTGGTGCTGCTCTTTGCAGACTTCTTTTTCTTTCCACCCTTTTTCTTGTCCTTTTTGCCCTCGCCCTTCTCTGGGTCCCCAGCGCGTCTTCGTTCGGATGAGGTGGAAGCATAGTAGGCAGCAGCACCGCCGACAGCGACAGCCGCAGCCGCGCCAATCAATATCGCGCGCTTGTTGTCGAGGAGGAAGTTCTGCACACGCTCTAGGACAGTGTCGGTGGGCATGTCCGACGACGACGACGAAGACATTTTAGAGGAAAAGACGAGGACGACCGACACAGTGTAACTTTTGTCGAGAACGCCGGAACGCGACGCAGGCGGCAAATGGTGACCGTGCGAGTTTCGTGACAAATAAATTGCTTACATAAACCCAAATCACCCCTGACCTACTCCTGAGGGTTGTTTGGACTTGCTTCGTTCTCAGGCCGCAGAGCTTTCCCATCTGCTACAACCACGTCTCTGCGTCGTACCTACTACTTTACTGTGGCTTGAGGGTCGGAAGAGCAAAATCGTCGTTACATCTGTAAACGTAGATAGGCTGAGGTGACCAAGTGCCAATGTCTGACCCAGTAGAATTGAAAAAACTGGTGAAACAGCTACAAAGCGCAACAACCGAGCAGGTGAGCCTATGGTCAACCCGTTCATTTTGTGCCCAGCACTGACACTTTCTGTTACAGGAGATTGTCGACATCCTCCAGACGCTGAAAAAAGAATTCCAAGTCAATGAAGCCATCTTGAGGGTGCGTACTGTGCGACACGACCGCGCCACGCTCTGATAGACACTTGACAGGAAAGCAAAGCCGGGTTGGCAGTCGGGAAACTACGCACGCACGCAAAAAAGGAGGTCGCAGATGCAGCGAAAGAGCTCGTGAAGAAGTGGAAAACAGAGGTCGAGCGAGCAAAGGCCGGTGGGACCCACGCTGCGAAAGCGGCCCCAGGTGCGTAGTATTCTCGCCTCGCGAGTCGCAGCAGCAGCGTTGACGAGGGACACGCAGCCCGCAAAGCCTCGATCGTTAGTGGACCATCAACACCGATAACGCCTACTGCACCCAATAGCGGCAAACCCGAAGTTCGAACCGCAAAGAAGGATGGGGTGACAATGAATCACACAGGAGACACTACGCGAGACAAGTGCATGGAACTCGTGTACGATTCTTTGGCCGTAGACTCTGGATCACGTACGTCATTCGTATCTCTACCCGTTTCGTCGCTCATTTGTTGCCAGCCCCGGAGCAGCTGCTTGACCGCGCCAAAGCCATCGAGAAGGCAGTTTATACTGAACACGGGTCCACGAACGCAGCGTACAAGGCGAAGATACGCACGCTATTCGTGAACCTGAAGGATAAGAACAACCCAAGCTTACGGGGGAACGTTGTCAGCGGCGAGCTGTCTGTTGAGCGTTTCACGAAGATGACGAGCCAGGTAAGTCATCTTTTGTCGAGAGAAGAGGCTGGCGCTGAGACGTAACTCAGGAAATGGCGTCAGAAGAACGGAAAGCCGCTGACAGCAAAATACGAGAGGACAATCTCTTCGCTTCATTGGGAGCTGGGGAACAGCAAGCAGAAACGGATGCCTTCCAATGTGGCAGATGCAAGCAAAGGAAATGCCGTTACCGTCAAGCGCAAACTCGCAGTGCTGATGAACCTATGACCGTGAGTTTTTTATGTTTTTCTATTTCAACATCCGGCACTCACTTCGCCTTAAAGACATTCGTTACGTCAGTATCCTTCTGCTCATCTGCCGCGTATAACGCTAACATATTCACACTCCACAGATGCACTGTCTGCAACAACAGGTACGTACACTCGGTGCAGATCAAGCCACCATCGCTCATACCTACGCAGATGGAAGTTCTCTTGAACCAATTTTCCACCGTTTGCCTCCATCCCCCATCCCTCAAGTATACCATCGCACTCATACATTCCTTTACCTTGTACATTCGGCGAGACTTGAGTCACCGCGCTTTTCCTTCGTTCCCTCAGCCAAACGAGAGCACATGTATTTATCCACCTTCCCACCTTTTCTAGCTTTCACGTCCTATGCGCCCGTTGACATTAAATTTCTTCTAATCTCCGCTTAAGTTTGTCGTCACTGATATACTTCCCTCTCTCAAGTTCAAGTTGGTAAACGATGTTGACCGTGCTCCATACATTCCATACTCTTTTCACCGTACCCTCCCCTGTCAAGTTTGCCCCGATGCATGTCGCAGGTACGTACAAGGCCCACATCAGCCTCCCATGAAGAGCCGGCTACTAAGCGCGGTTGTGGGTATGTATAACTCCATCTACCTCTTCCGTTGATTGGTAGAAGTAGACCCAAGGTGGTCAGTAGACATGAAGCGGCCGAAAGCGGTCCGTCTGGCGGAGCGACGTGTCGACCACACAACACTTAAGTATTACTGACTGTCATGATTACTTCCCATCCAAATATCCCGCAATGCAGGGCCCAGTGTCGTGCCTACTCTTCGCCCTCTGCATGTGTAGGTCTCATTTCACCGAGGAACTCAACTCAACGCTTACTTCACTCACTCACATTAGTGACGAAGCTCGGCCTGGGAAACTCGAATCCCATCCTTCCTGGTTGGAACCCCGATCCTACGATCCTACGAGTTGGTGACGACTATTTTATCTCGACTTCGACGTTTGAGTACTTCCCCGGGCACCCAATCTATCACAGCAAGAATCTAGTGGATTGGACTCTCGTTGGACATGCCTTGAATAGACCGTCGCAGTTGCACTTGTACGGGACTCCTTCTGATGCTGGTAGGCTCCCTGATTTGCTACGACCTGATTTTGGAGGCATCCATTCTGACTGGAACAACTATTCTATCTCGGAAGGTTTGTGGGCACCGGGTCTGCGTCACCATGCCGGGGTATTCTACCTCACATCTACAGCCAGATATGTCTATAGCTGTAAGTGCTCTGTCCCTCAAAAAACACGATCACACCGTCTGTCTCCCTCATAAAAACGATAGCTTTGGTCGTACTATGCTAATTCCATCCCAGCGGAGCTACGCCTCTTTCCTAGATCATTCTACGTCACCACCCGCGATATCTTTTCAAACAACTGGAGTGATCCTGTGTATTTCGATGCTTTGGGGTATGATGCGGACCTATTTTGGGACGTAAACGGCGATGTAAGTCAGCCGTCGATGTCATATACCAACTTGAAAAATCCCGAAATAGGTCTATAATACCTGGTCAGGCATCAACAACGCCGTAGACAAAATATACGGTCAGTTGCTCCTTCACATACCTGTGCAGACTGTCCTCATCTACGAATTCATTCATCGGTAGGGATATGGCAAAACAAGATTGATCTATCAACAGGAAACTCACTGACAGAGGCAAAGTTAATATTCAACGGGACTCTGCCGGACGATTCAGCCGCACGGCCCGAAGGACCTCATATTTATCACATTGATGGAACCTACTACCTCCTCATTGCAGAAGGTATGTCACGTCTTCCAACATCTTCACCAACTGTTTCTGACATACATTGTGGTGTCCACATAGGGGGGACGGATGTCCACCACCGAGCAACTATTCAACGGGGTCCGTCACCCTCTGGACCATGGGAAAGTAACCCAAATAACCCGATTTTGTTCAACGGCGCCGACTTGAACAACAGTGTGCAAAATACGGGACATGCGGACATTGTGGAAGGCGCAGATGGCCGATGGTGGGGAGTTGCCCTCGGTGTACGTCCCCAAAACGGCAATATGAGCCACATACAGCTAGGTCCGCGTTGATTCTCCAGCTTGAAAACTTGAAGATTGATCCCTGCCCATGGTTACGTTCGGTCAGGAAGGGAAACATTCCTCTTCCCTGTAACCTGGGAGGATGGATGGCCGGTTTTTAACAATGGCAAGCCCATCACGGAGGAGCTGGATGTCCCTGGCACGCCCCAAACTGACCGTCCTAAAGTCGGCTTCGTCCACAATTTCAGTTCGACCCACTCCCGCTCCCTTGACCCAACCTTCTACTTCCTCCGTACCCCATACAAACCCTTCCACTCCCTATCTGCCCGCCCAGGCTTCCTCCGCCTCTTCGCAAACTCGTATGCACCAGGTGACAGAGACTCGCCTGCAATGATACTTCGCAAACAATCGAGTTATTCAGAAGAATTCGAAGTGCAGATAGACTTCACTCCGGGAACGGCATTGAATGAGGCGGGCGTGACTGTGTTTTATGGAGATTTGTTACACAGTGAGATGGGAGTAGTGGGGGACGGCGGCGCCACTGGCTCAGGGCGGAGGGTCATTGTGCGCACGGCTGTTCAGGCAGAACAAGTGGGCCCTTGGGCTCTGACAACCGCAAACGCGACAACTATCACGGTCAGGAGGTTCAAATGGACGCAGCAACTTACCTAACTGAAAGGTATCGCTAGACTGAATATTTTCCTTTGCAAACGAAGGGCGCTCCCGTAAAACTCAAGGTCCTCACTTCACCGACATCGTACATCTTCGGATACTCAGAGAGCAACAGTTCAAGATCAAGCTCGAGCTTCTCATTTATCAAAGCATTTGATGCTTCTACGCTTTCGCTCCCGACTGCTGGGTAAGTTGTCTCTTCACTAGAACGTAGTTTGCCCCATATTGTGTCTTTTAGGGGATTCTTTTTCAAGGGGACTTCGCTCGGAATTTATAACACGGGGAATGGAAAGCCGAGCCTTGCTCCAGCAGATTTCTCTTACTGGTACCAGACTCCGATGGTCAATTGAATGGGTTAATTGGTAACATGAATATGGCTTGTGGAGCAATGTACCAGAATCTCAGGTGGACTGTACTGTTGAATCAAGGTAGCACGCAGTCTGTCACAGAGACAGATCGGTGGCGGGGCCTATAGAGTTACGTGAATATGCATCAGACACATTAGTCGATGGCTTACCTGGCATGAAGTACGTCTCGTTTGCAACACCCTGTGTAGGACACACATCATACACCAAACGATTCGTGCAGGGTCATTCACGTATACCACATCATCGTCGTCCTCTTCTTCGAACTTGCCTTTTGAATCGCTTAGGGCAAGTGTTGCTATAAGGCCGAGCGGAACATGGGAATCCGGTAGCGCAGATTGGAGCTTTTCGTCTTCTTGAGAGGCGTCCAAATTGCCATCCAAAGTGGCGTCGTCGATCGTCAAGCCCGGGGACTTTTGGACGGGAAGTGGAATCATCAGCTTCGTCCTCCGATTCGTCTTCTCCTGTGCCATCGCCCCCATGGAGCTTGAAAGCGGCTCCCTTGTCACGTGCCTGACACCCAGTGTCGGAGCGTCGAGCCACTCAGTAGGCTCCGTTATCGATTTCTCGTCCAAAGATTAATCATGTCGAGCGCGAAACGCAAAAGAGAAAGTGACGGTGGAACTACGGCGTCTTCTGGTCTATCCGCAGCAGAATCTCCTGAAGTGCTTATAGATCAACGCACGGTGATCCGCGCCTGGCTGGAGGACAACGTCGACGGTCGTCTCTTCTCTCGGAACCTGGAACATGCACTACAGAAGGGGAAGACAAGCCTTGATTTCAAGTCCTTCTTGTCGGAGTACGCACCAGAGGATGTTCGTAACATATTACTGGGCCCAGATGGACGCCGGGTTCTGCGAAGTATCGAGGACCTGCAAGCAAAGAGGGACTTGAATCGAACAGACCTCGTGCTGGAAATGTTTCATGAACGTGAGAGCCACTTCTCCGGCTCCAGGGAGACTTACGGGCTGACCGCCTTTTGGTTTGTGGCAACCAGCCGTCCCCGCTCCTGACGAGACCGTTGATGAAAAAGGTATTTCCACCAATGAACCTAGCCCCAGTCTCTAGATAATGATGAAAATAGCCTTCCAAACCGCTGTGGAAGCCGCGAGATTGGCTGATAGCCCATCTACAATTGCGAACAGTGTTTCCAAGTTCCAAGACGAACAGAAAAGACATCCGACGTACAATGGGCGGCCGAACTCGCGCATTGGTCCGCCTATCACTATTTATAATCGTACCTTTGCCATTATCCGCGATAGGCTGAAGGATCTGTCGAAGGAATCCCTTGCGCCTGACCTAGTCGTTGACACATCCCGGCTCTTCGATGCCGCAGCCGTCATCTATGACAACGGGGATGAACGGGAGGATGCAACATATCCGATCCTTGAAAGATTGTTGGGGGTGCTATTCGATCGCAAAGCAGGGGCATCATACGGTAGTGGGACGGCCGCTGAGAGCGACGCCGCCTCCATCTTCGAACTAGAAGATGGGTCCAAAGCGATCATTGCCCACGCTGAACATGCGAACGAGTTGGGCCTCGCTGGCCAAAGTGGAGTACAAGGTCTTCTCACTCTGAGAAAGCGTTTAGCTTCTACCGACGTACGTGCTCGTGGATTTTGTTCTTCCCTTACAGACTAACTAGAATTTCTCAGTACACCAAACTACGCAACTCGTCACATTGCCCCTGTCTGCTCATTTCCATCGCTGGTCCCTACGTCTGCTTTGCTGGTTCTATCCACGTTGATGTATTTTCCACTCAGCAACTTACTGACTACATATATCTCGGTGCAGATGACCTGCATCGTACTGAGCGCGTCGAGGAGGTCTCGAAGATATTTGGCATCTTCCGAGATGCGTTGAATGACTTGAAGGCGTATTACAGCAGTCTCACCCTCTCGCACATGCTGTCACCTGCTCGCCTATACCCGTCGCCAATGTACAAAACACATCCACCCGGACCAATTCAGTTTATCGAACGCTTGCGATTCCCTGGCTGGGATGACGAGTCCTATCATTGTTCACTGTTCAAAGCCAAGCTCGGCGACGAGCCTGTCATCGTCAAGTTCTGCGAAACCTACGGTGAAGAAGCCCACACCATCGTTGCAGCCGCAGGTCTTGCTCCTCGCCTCCGCTTTGTTGGGGCACTGTGCGGTGGGGGCAAGATGGTTGTGATGGATGATGCCAATGGCGAACCCGCCTCGGTCGCGCTTCAAAGCCTGAAAGCGCTGCCCTCGACTGTCATGAACGATCTGGAATCAGCACTTGATATACTCCATGCAAATGATCTTGTTTACGGCGACTTGCGGCTCCCGAATATCATTGTCCGCCAAGAGGGTTCACAATGGCGGGCGTCTTTGATTGATTTTGACTGGTCGGGCGCAGCGGGCGCGGTTTGCTATCCACCCAACCTCAATACCCCAGCCTTCTGGGGCATCGGTGCTGGACCATGCCTCCCGATTTTGAAGGAACATGATTTGGGTATGCTTGAGCTGTTGTGAAGTAGAGCGTAAAGTGAGACAAGCTATGGTAAAAATGTTTTGAGTGCTTGTACTTGATGGTCTGATAAAGTCGGCAGAATGTATAGATCTCGGGAAAACCCTTTGTAGATGAGAGAAAGATCTCGTACTGGTCGGACTCGTGCAACTACTCAGAGTCTACATAGTTGGCTTCTTCCCTGAAATCCATGGCAATTACAGCTCTTGTTCAATACCCTGCGGCGCTAGATCATGGATACCAAGTCCCTAAGTCCAGGGGACAGGGGACAGGCGCTTAAGCGCTTACTTGTCATACACTGTAGTACACCTCTATCTGAGCGAACGTAACATTGTTTGCCCAACCGGAATACTATGTTGTACCAAGTCAGCAGAGATTACAGTTCCATGATACTATGTGCGCACCTGTGCCAAGGCAATCAATGTTATCTTGTCGCCAGGTCGAAGCGCCCTAACGAAACCAACTCCAGCCCCTCTGCCAGTCCCACCGTGTCCGCCTCTATCATCGTCTCCACCATCGTCTTCCGTCCATTCGATCTCATGGGTGTCATAGTTTCGAGATACGTGGACGTTATTCTGAACATGGAAGCGCTGGCTTCCGTTGACACTGATCTCGGAATAAACACCAGTATCTTTGTCTGGTCGAAGAATTGATGCCTCAAACCAGGACCAGCATCCTTTGTACGAGCCTAAGCAAGCTTTCAGCACAAGTCAACAGAAAGGGGAAAGTGGGACATTACTCGCCTCGGAGGTGATGGCTTCCACCCCAACCTTGATCTTGACTCCGTGTAGTGAACTTCACCAACTTGGCCTTCGGTGTATTAAGCCAATCAGACGAGGGGATGTTCGGTGTAAATTGTGCTGTGAGCACGGTATGCTCCACACATGCGCTTGAGTTCGCGCTGACATTTACTCTCTGTATGTTGCTGAAGATCGTCCTAGGCCAATATTGAGCTAGATCGAGGATACGATCCAACAGTTCCCTAGGAAAGACGGTCAGGAGGAGTTTCCGGACTTTCACTACGTCTTCTGGGAGGGGGGAGATTACGGACGTAGGCATCCTCGTTCCCGGTCGAGTGCTCTGGTACACAGACTGACTGGGTGCAAAGAGGGTAAGGCGATACCATATGTCATTCAGGGATTGAAGCTATGCCACAACAATCAAGTGCTAAGCGAAGGTCTTTGAACCCCTGTGTCAGCGGATCACAGTACACAGTAATTGAAAAGCCAGTTCTTCTGTGTACTTTGGTTCCAATGGCGCACTTCACTGAATCATTCAATGATTGTCACCAAGATTGAGATGTATGAACTACGTTAATGCGGAGTCATTCCGTGATAGCCATTGGCCTTCAATGACTTCCCATTCACCATGGAAAGTTTGAACGTAGCATCAGCAACAGAATGTAGGATGTGTCTGACATACTCCTCACGATACGACCGAGACTCGAGATTGAGCTTTGAAAGGGACCAGCCACGGTAACGACCAGCTTTCATAGCGCTGGTAAATATTTGAAATGGCCAGGGATGCTCCTGATGGTATTGTGAGTAAATGGAATCGCCGTTAAGGCCCAGCACTCACAAAATCGATGTCGACAAAATTGCCTTGGTTGTTGACGCGCGTGCTATGAACTTCGCCAAATGTTATGCTGAGAGATTCCAGCCTTGGGAGGTCCTTGGAAAGGAGGTCCAGCACAGCGGGGCTGAGTGCATCAACTTCGAGCCCGAGCGATACGACGGGAGTCGATCCAAGAGTCGAACCCAATTGCCTAATTTGTGGTAAATCCAATCGACACCCTTCCACATGTAGGCACTTCATCGTATTCTTTGACCGTTCGATCAAGGAGTATACGAGCTCGAGGTCGTGCGGGGGATCAACGATTGTCAGGCTTCGTAGATTGGAGAATATTTGAGGATCTGATTCCAGCTGGCTTGGGAACACACCCCACGGACTATCAGACGAAGATAACGGATGCAGCGTGACGCTGGTAAGCTGGGAGGAATTATCATGGAGGAATTGGCTAAGGGCGTTGGGCTCCGAAAGCTTTTGATCATCGAAATCTAGTTGAAGAGATAACTGGTGTAGATGCGGAAACACGTCGAGCGCGTTAAGGAAGGTGGAATAATCTACCCCACGAGCGGCAGTTATAGAGAAGGCCCGAAGGGTAGGGTGCAGTGCGTTGACAAAAGGTGCCAACCGATTAGCTAGGAACCTCTGATCCGAATGGCGCTGAGTCGGCGAGCTGTCGGGGTGGAACCTGAGGATCACTGAGAGGTCTTCGATACATTTGAGTTGGAAGGTCGTGTTGACTAGCGTTTGTAGTTCGTAGACTCTACTACATTCAAGCACCAGTTTTCGTACGGATTGCGAGAGGGTCTTCTGTAACACGCGAATGAGAGGCGCTGCAGCCGCTGGCGCTTGGGTGGAGTTGAAAGTACACGTCTGAATATTGAGCATGTTGGACAACGTCGTTTCCATCATTTCTCTGGCACCACAGGGCTTTCTGGTTTCGATTTTCATCTTCAACTTTTCGACTTGCATTATCGTCTCCGGTTTCGCTTTTCCAAGCCCTTCTTTGGCCCGCTCTATGTACTGAGACGGTAGGTTTGCGACAATGGTCTTCGCTCCACCTAATGTAGGGTCCGACGGGATGCCGCAGAACGCTTTCAATACGGGTGCGGCAACGTGCAATGTGCGAACTCGTAATGCGAGTGCCGGATTACTAGACCATAGAGACGGAATTAGGGGCGATCGCCAATCTATTAACTTGAATCAAATTACCAACACATGCAGATCAGCGTCTTCACTACGTCTTCGTCAAACTTTTGCCAGTCGATCTCCCTATAGAGCCTATCCATAGCGGTGTCGTAGAACGCACGATGCGCTGTCATTATTCGGTGTAACTGCTTGTCTTTGAAATAGTAGGAGATCTGTTTCCATAGTTCGTGCGGGAGTGGGTTGGCTGTTTCTTCCATGGTGGTAGAACTGGGGATGAGATGCAAGCTAACAGCGGACCAGGCTTTTGTGAGGTTCGTCCAGGGTCAGGGGTGAGTCAAGGCAGTGTCTGCAGACAGGAGCGTTCTTGGTCAAGCAATGCCGCACTACACTACACCATAGCCATCAACTTTCCGAACACTGCATTTCTTGCACGACAAGATTCTCTTTAATATGAGTGCAGTTCTCTACAAAGAAAGCGATAGGCGAGGCGGAAGAGCAATGCTTTCAAAACTTCAGTGACCGTCCATGCGTACCAGCCACTCCCGTGTTAGTCGTAGTGAATCCTAAGGGGGTAGATGTAAGCCCTTTAGCTGAGGGAGAAGGAGTAATGACAAACATCAGTAATTTCGGTGACGGCTTGAATATCTAGTACTACCCCTTCCAACATTCGCACGACTTTTGCCTTCCGAGCACAGATGGTTCCTTGCATAAGCGTAGCGCGCGTTTGTTTGCCGGGTCTACAAGTCTCCCCTCTCCAGCCTTCAACCAATTCGTACCGAAGCTCTAGTGTTGCAATCAAGGCTTCTATCAAAGCGGCGACGGTGAGGAGGGAAAGGCGGTGGCGAAGTACGTCTGGTTCTATATCGAGGTTCGAACAGTTGGTTCGAAGAAGAGCGGTGGACCACGTACGTAGAAGAGCCTCGTAGAGACATCCCCAAGTCGACTTTCGCGCATATACCCATCCTCCTGTGAAATCGAGTGCCTGACGGAGGGATGGAAGCGCAATCCACAATTGATCGAGAAGCAGTTGGGGGCTGCCACCGAGTTGGAAAGAAAACGCCGAAAGTAAATCCCTCTGGGATGCCTCATTCCGGAATCTCAGGGAACACGTCAGAACAAACAAGAACAAAAACGTACTTCTAGATCGTCAAAGGATATCTCGTGGGGGGCGAGCCGTTCATATTCAGTAGACATAATGGGATGCAAAGGCCACAATGTATCACGGTGATACTTGGAGGTAGAGTTGGAAGATGAGTGAATACTGTAGAGCCGAACTGACCTTGACACTGAGAGCAAGGCTCGCAACAGCAACATCGAAAACGACCAACTCCAGTGCTACTAGAGGACATCGATGAAATAGCGGGTAGAATATCGGTGTCGACGTACTTTGGGATTCGGGAATATTTGGGGGGTCAGCCTCCACTTCTACAAGAAAGAAGTATCGTAGGAAGAGGTAGCCAGCGTGGAATCGAGTTTCTGGAGAGCAAGTTAACTGGTCACGCAGATTTCGCGAAATCGCTCTTGGACCGCGTGCATCAGCTGGAGCCTATTGAAAGCCAAGATACTCAGACGACAACCAGTCAAGCCGCGAAAAGTTACATGGAAGATCCAATCCAACGCTCGCTGCCTTGCATCGGAGCCAATGCCCAATCTTCGCGCCCAATCCGATCGTGTCTGCAACATGTTGATATGGCATGGAAGCAAGCCATCTTGATCTCTGATACGATGCTCGCTGTCTAAAAACCGTGAGATGCGTTGTTTGGCTTCAGCTCCTTTGGAAAGCGCCAGGCGAGCAAAATGATTGATGGGAGGAGCAATAATAGGAACCTTGCTCCCGATTTTTGGCACCTCTTTAGTAGGCTCTTCTAGTACTCGGAAGTCGCATGTGGCAAAATCGTTTCGTACACAGGTCGAACCAAGTGACAGAGCTCGTCTGAAGCTTGCTGGCTGGGGCGCAAACGAAACGTGACCACTGGACGAATCTACCTTGAGTTTCTTGGGAATTTCTCGACGCTCTAAGGTGCTGTTTGCTCGCCCTCGCTTCCCAATATTGGTGGAATCGGAACCTCCCGACAATTGGTTGAGGCATTGGCCCAATGCAGGAGAATTGAAAGAAGAGCAATGCGGACTACCAGGCGCGAAGACGGGAGTAGAGAGGTCTGAGTCTTCCGATTTGAGATCATCTATAGGCAGTTCGGTTCCAGTGATGGGTGGTGCGTTCACAATTTCAGATAGCAGTGTGGCAGTTTCGTGCGGAACAGAGTCGTCCTGGCAGTCGTCCTGGGCGTGTTTGGGCGCATATAACGACACATTTCGATCCAGAGTGATGCGTTGCTTGAAACCTGGATCATCTTGAGGCGAGACATCGGATTCACAGGTACCGTTGGATATTTTCAGCAGAGGACCGCAATCATCGTTAGTTAAGTGCTTGACGACGTGAGTATATTCGTGTTTTGGCCGCATTTCCCTTTGGCATTCCGCATCGAGGTCAGGGCTACTTGACGGGGGAGGAAAAGATGCATTGTCCCAGAGAGAAGATGATACACTTTCTTCAGAACTGATGGGTGATGGGAGGCTAGGCGAGGATTGAGGAGACGACATGGTGGTAGCAGATTGAGTTGTGCTGTGAGCGCTTAATGTTTCCTATAAGTAAAGGGTACCCCTCAGCCTGATCAATAGATAGTCCACGTAGAGTAAACAGTACTGTACAGAGCATTTTACTACAACTACAAGCAGGAAATCCTATATAGTGATTAACGACGATCTAGTAAAGGGAGACAGGGATGCCAGCCCCAGCGTGCAAGCCAGGCACGTTGTTCTGCAGTGCCTGGTGGCTTTCTGCCCCCGAAGCTGTCTCTGGCCAGGAAAACCTGCCGACAGAGGGGTTAAGTCACCATGCGACACTGCTGCTAAAAGTGAGGGCTTACCCAGGCATCATCATGTTTTGCCACCAAACGGGGTTCTTCAGAGCTTGCATCGTCGCAAGCATTTCTTCTTCGGAGACACCATTCTCCGTACCAAACATCAGCATATCAAAGTCGCTACCAAATTGGATGGGACCGGACCCTGCGGAGAAGGTAGCCTCAGGGCGGTAGATGGGCGTAGAGATCTTCTCGGATGTGGGCGATTGAGAGAACGTTGTAACAGAGAAACCCCCTGAGGGTGGCTCTCCTGTGCTGCCTTGGGGCGAAACGGCGAAACTGGATGTTCCGGCGTGTGGCAATGCGATAGAGCTAAACTCAGAATGGGTAGATACATTCTGAGCAGGAGGAGGTTGAGTTTGTAGACGACCGACAGTGGCGCCATCGCGGCGATGGCGAGACAGTAGACCTGCGAGGAATCGCGCGTATAACTTGGGAGTATGCCTGTCATCAATCGCAATCTGGGGCGAGCTCAATATCTGGATCAGCCTGCCTATGAGTTCAAAGATTTCTGTTTCTTGATCCTTCGAAAGCAGCTGTGAAAACTCCGGCCGGAGAAGCTAGCAACAAATCAGCCGGTGCAGGATGGACGGACTAGAAGCAAGTACCTTCAGAAGGAATGCCGAAGCAAAAGATGCGAAGACAAAGTGGCCTTGGAAGAAAGTCAGCAATTTGTAACGCTAAGGGATATTGGCTTTACCATCAGGAGCGTATCGCATGTACCCACTAGGGGCTAGACTTTGAATCATATGTTTGATAACGCCTTTTGCTGCGTTCAGACACTAGGCAAAGTGATTTCAGCGGTGGCAGACATAAGACGATATATATATCTACCTTCTTGAAGAAAAGTTGATCACCCGGCTCGATACCCCGTTCAAAGGCTTGTTGGAACCCGAAAGAGTACATGACAAGGCGTGAATACTCAACAAGGCTAGGTTAAACGTCAGAGGAGGGCTAATACTTCCGAATGATTAGGCTTACAAGGGGAGGAGGAGGCAACGGAAGGAGCAGCCCGGGTCAGTGGGGTCAGAGCTCTCCTGGAATCGCTTCTCCCATTCTTGGTGGTATTCGGTTAAATGGTTGTCGTGGGTCATTGTTACTGTTCGGAAATCCACATCCTGCGAAGAGCACTTAGACGGTAATTCATGAAAACTCTTTCAAACATACCTTGTTCAGCCCAGTGGGCGAGTCAGGGTCAGAAAAGATGTCTTCGTGGAATCGTGCTACGATGCGTAGGAGGGCAGTATGAGCGCAGAGGTGAACATCGTACTGTGCCAGTATTCATCAAGCTGTCCCAACAAATTCGGCAAATGATACGCACTGGGTGATTGTAAGGGGAGCTCTTGTACCACTCCTTCGAGTTCCTCATGATACTGTTTTCGAAGACATGTGAGACCAGTTCACACGAAGAAAATTTATGACTGACTGGTCCTCTTTAATAGTGAAAGGCTTGCCAAATTGTGTGGCGGTTGAGCGATCCAGATTGAAACATATCATCCATACACGAGTTTTGTTCATTATCTCCCTTTCCTGTTTTTCATCCATCACCTTTGGTTTAGTGACATGATGTAGGTTCAAGTCAGTCGCTATCCTGTGCAAAGGGTTACAACAACTTCCAAGACTTCCGTTGTGGAGCGACTTACCGAATCGCAAGGCCGGTGTACAGCCAACTCCGATCCTCTTCCCACCTTCGAGCAGGCACAGCGAATATGCTCATCAGAATGTAGGCTTGGCAGAGTTCGACGGACTTCCATCCATCAGTCAACGCATTCGCAGCGGAGTGTTTGGCGAAGTGCATTGCTATTGGATATACCTCCGATTTCTCAGGATAATAACGAGAAGATACTGCACAAACTGTTGACAGTTATCGTCAGCTGACGCTTGGTGGAATACACGCGGTAACAAGACACTCACTGACTGTGAACAAGAATGGACATCTGGCGAATGTCAAGGCAGGGGTGTGCAGGACTGGGTCCAATAGTGAAACGAACGGCTGGTGGGGTTGTTAGTTGAGAAAACACAGCCTATCAGTCGACAGCGGCCGTTCACGTACATTGACACGAGTATAGAAGCTGTCGTGCCTGGGTTAGATAAATGCCATGCGAGCAGGGAGATTGACATACATCTCAAAGAGCTTTTCGACATCATCCGGGGTAACGAGCCCGTGAACTAAAATCTCAGGTGGACTGTACTGTTGAATCAAGGAAGCACGCAGAGACAGATCGGTGGCGGGGCCTGTGGAGTTGCGTGAATATACATCCGATACATCAGTAGCTCCGATGGCTTACCTGGCATGAAGTACGTCTCGTTTGCAACACCCTGTATTAGACATCAGATACACCAAACGATCCGTGCAGGGTCATTCACGTACCACATCATCGTCATCCTCTTCTTCGATCGGTCTCGGGTCCTTTTTGCCGCCGGACTTGCCTTTTGTATTGCTGAGAGCGAGCGTCGCTATAAGGCCGAGCGGAACATGGGAATCCGGTAGCGCAGATTGGAGCTTGTCGTCTTCCTGAGAGGCGTCTAAATTGCCATCCAAGGTGGCGTCGTCGTCAAGCCCAGGGACCTTTGGACGGGAAGTAGAATCATCGGCTTCGTCCTCTGATTCGTCTTCTCCCGTACCGTCGCCCCTATGGAGCTTGAACGCGGCCGCGCCTCCCTTCCCTCCAGCAGATTGGACGCTGGATCGAAGGAGGTCAAGCCAAGCGTGGACGTTGCTGTTGTTGGTATCAGAAGGGGAGGTCGCCCTCTGATATGATGCAATCGACATTGGTGTCGCGATGTAGGGATTGTGCAACTAGAACGCAACACATAGCGTCAGGGACACAGGGACAGGCATGTTCAGGTCTATAAGGGGACGACTAACTTGTTTGAGTAGCGACTCGATAATGGCATCCTTCTGTCGTATCTGGGCGAGGAGGTACTCGCGTTTGCTAAGATTGTCAAAAGGATATGGCAAGTCAGCGGTGGTCGACGATGGCGAGTCCAAGGGAGAGAAGTTTGCTGAAGGCATTCTGAGCCGTCTGTCCAGAGAAGACGAATGATCCTGGCAGGCAGTTCAGGGGGCAGAGCGAACTGGATTAGAGATAATATCTCCAAGCTTTCGGACCCCCTTATAAAAACAGCGCCAATCCCCTTTCCCCGCCGCACCGGGGAAGCCGCGAACTACCAAAGTAAACAAGGAGACGCAAGTAAAGGTAGAAGCAACTCCGAAAGTCCTAATGGACCAAGGGAGCGATCGCGACCGACGAAGTCGAAAACGAACAAGAGCGACACTCCAACGAACTGAATCAGCCACCACTGCCGAAAGAGACAAAACGACACTTCGAAATCACCAGTAACGGAGGAGATTGACGTACTTGGGAGCTGTCCTCGGTTTCCTGCCTTCCACTATACATACGTGTCCGCCACTTTTGCATCGCTTGCATGTGTTGTGACCTTTCGGGAAATCACATTTCATCTATATCGCCGTCCATGAGTAAAGTCAAGGGCATATGCAGTGAGAGAAAGTAACAAAGCGGAATAGCGTGCCCGGAGTGGAACACAGACGAGCTTGCTACGATCAAAAAGGATCGAAAGAAAGCCACAGGATACAGCCACCACCGAGGGCAACATGTATACCGTCGTAATGTGATCGTAATTAGGGCAGATGAATTACTGGAGCGCGCAGCAAACGCCCGCTGTGTCATTGGAGCGAACAAGTAAACGCCAGGGGAATGCCAACGCCGCAGTCTTAGCTATCGCCCGACTGCGATGCGAAAATGGCGCGTCCGACGACCCATGCCAATTAAGCATCGCCATTCAGGGTCCGAGAAGCCGACATAACCGATAGAAAAAGGCGGGGCGATGCTCACCTTCAGCTTCTTGCAGTGAGTGCACGCTCCGGGACTGCAGATGCGACCCGGTGGCAGCGGATATCATAGCAAAGTTGAGTAGGGAACGATGACGACAGGACATCGATATGTTAGATGCGTGTGTCAAGGTAGGTGTCGTCCAGTCAGATGTCCAAGAAGCGCCAATAATTGAAAGGCCCGAAGCAACACCGGATCCATACACCCATAACGGTGGTCGAGTGCCAAAGTAGCGAATATCAAATACGCAAGAAAGCATGGTTCGGAGGTGGTTTGTCGCCGAATCAAATTAGTGGCGTTTGAGGCGACGCAAGCGACAGCGCCGCAAGGCAGAGACACAGGTCCAGACGTAGTGGGGCACGAGGGTAATAGCATCCGCGCGTTGGACGTTTGGAGTTGAAGAGACATTTCGGTCGACGGGTACAGTCGCAAGTCACGTGACACAGATACGGCCAGAGACCGCAGGCGATATAAATTCACCGGAGAAGACGACAAAAACCGGGGTAGGAACACGCCGGATATGCAGGGAGCAGACGGAGGGGAATCGGTCACGAAGCAAAAATACGCGTTGATGGTTGCGTTCAGAGTATCGGCGTGCGTAGGCGACAATACGGCGAAGGTACAACCCCGGAGTCCACAAACAAGTTGAGCGCGTTATTCACGAGGGCCAGGCGGGAACATCGCACGCGAAAGGGCAGCGAAATTGCCAGGTTCCGTATAGCACAAACCGTATAAGTTTGCATTGAGGGACGTCAAAACACCGGACGTTGATGGAGATAGCAGTCGAAGGTTCAATGTTCCAAGGTAAACGGATTTCCAGAAGAGTGGAAGTAAGGGGAAAGCGAGATAGAAGAACACGGTCAGCGAAACTGAGTATCACGCGAAGGCACCCACAGCGCCTATATACATAAGACTCACAGTCGAGATGAAGCACTCTGCGAACCACCAGAAGACTCTACACCCACACCAGCCAATCCGACTCTAATCTCCGAGGCCATGCTCCAGCTTCCTGGGGCTGGGGCTGAATCAATATTAATCGTGAATCCTGCGTACCCAGCAGAAGCTGGCAGAAGAGCAGAAGATAATGGTTAACTCACGAAACATGGCGAATCCTTCATCATCACTATCGCTGTCGGTCTCTTTGCCTCGTTGGCGCTTTCTGCTACTAGCCCCGTAATTCCCGCTGACACGCCCCCCACTCGCCGCAGCCTGTCCGCCACCTGTCGCCCTTCGCTTTGCGCCGCCTCCACTGGTAGTTGCCGCGGCCCCCAATGTTCCACCACCTCCACTTGCCCCAGGACTTTTTTGAGACGGTACTATCGTAGTTGTATACTGCTGCGTGAACCCGGCAATATTTGCATTGGGGATATTAGAGACGCCCGCTCCCTGTTGGCCTCCTTGTCTAGATTGCTGCCCTTGCGAATATTGGGAATGTGTTTGCTGAACATGGGACGTCTGACTCGGCAATCCGTGAGCGGGTGATACGCTCTGCGCATGGCTGAAGGGAGAATTGGTAGCGGTAGAACTTGGGGAGTAAGTACTTGAAGCTGCTTGGGAGTAATTGGAGCTGGGCATCCCACTTCCACTATTGCTGCTGACACTACCCGACATATCAGCGGCGCTGCCATCTTGCGAACGTGTGTACGTAGCATGAGGATCCGCTGTCAAAGTCTCAGAGTAGTAGTACGATCGATCTGCAACATGATGAGCTTGTTGTCGAACGGGTTGGGGGTGCGGCTGATGGTAGTTTTGAGCTATCGACGACTGAGTGGTGTTCGATACGGCTGGTACCCTTCGGCCTTGGGACTGGGGCTGGGCTGGATTGTACGCGTTACTCGCTACCGCCGCCAGCCCCGAAGCCCCGTGGTGATCGGGGAACACAGTGGCAGTCGTGGCGTATTCGTTGTAATCGTATGGGTCGGTTCCAGAATCCCCTAAGGCCGAGGTCAACGCCGAGTGAGACATGTGGGGGCGCGGGTGAGGCTGGTGGAGGGTCTGCATAGGATGATTTGGTGGAACCATATGTTGTTGATGTTGCGCCCTATGTGGTAGAATGAAAGAAAGATGTGAGATGTGTCACGCAGGCGTGCGAGGGTTCATTCCAAATACTGACCAGTAATGATACTCCTGAGCACGAGCATCTGCAGTCTGTTGCTGCTGCTGAGCCTCGTCTGGGTCATAGAACGAGGACGTCGGGCCTATCATTGTCGTCGCTGTCGTCTGAAGTAGCTGTATTGCACCGGGAACTGAAGAAGCCTTGGATGTTGATGAATTTGACGCTGTGGGATCTTATTTGTCATTCCAGATGATAACGAAAGATAGATGATGGAATACTCACGACGAACCCTCGCCCCGGACGAAGATGATGTCGAAGATAACGCAGACGGTGATGGAGGTTCCAGTGCTGCCCGGTGCTGCCCGTGGCCTTGATGAGAGTCTGGTATTTGGTGCGCGGACCTGTGGGTGCGGTTGCCAGAATCCATGCAGCAAAGGCCGGATTTCTTATACGCGGAAAGTGTCAATCAAATAACACCAGAATATGCCCGGCTGCGATTGCTGCAGTGTAATGGTAATGAAGGTCTGTAGTCAAGCTCGGACCTCAGTCCTGATTCCGAGTCAGCTTGAGCCAGTGCGATGCTTCCATCAATTTCACCTTGCTTTTTGGGATATGTACACCCGGTCGGGCCTAATCATCCACCGTCTCTGCAAAACCGACCGCCTGTGCTCTCCTATACTGGCTTCAAGCTTTTGCCTGGGATCGAAGCCAAATTGAGCACAATGCAAGGTGCGGTGGGTTCCACTGCCTCGATATCGAGCACTCGTCGAGCTCGCGTTTGCGTCCCCTTCAGTCGACCTGTTGGCCCGACAGTTCCCGTGCGCAAGTATAAGCAGAAAGGAAAGGAAAGGTGAAATTTGCCTGATGGCTGCTGACCCATCGATTAGTCTAGAATTATTAATTGCTACCTCCCCGAACGGTAAAGCTAAATGGTCACCTACCCACACCCCCCAAGCCACTGATTCAGATGCGAAGCGTCCTTGTGGTTCTGGTGTTATGAAGTGTTATGCCATGTTCCATTCGCTATCAGTACCCGTCCCCACATATCGCCTTCCCTGCATTTCTTGGAAAAACTTTGCACTAATACACGTTTCGTTCGTTCTCTTATATCCGCGTCACAGCTTCTCGAGGGCTGCAAATCGCCTCCGATCAACTACGTTTCGTACTGTGTCTGATCCTTTCATTGATTTGGAGGGGTTCGTACAGAAAAAATACACCGGGGTAGAAGGATGAGATGGGAAAAAACACGGTCCTAGTTGTCCATTTTTGGGCAAAATCGCAACTTCGATTCTTTGGCGCCAGTGACATGACAATCAACAGAGTCCCGACCCTAACAATTGTTCGAGCACCAACATGTTTAGCCGCATGCAGGAGCATATGCTGTGATTTACTCAAAAGGCTCAAAAGACTTGAATCGTAGCCCATCTCGCGCATGTTGTAGGTACTTACATGGATCTGAAAGCAGCAGAGTAGAACGATACTTCGCCACTTCGCCACTCGCGGTCATGAAAAGGTACAGAAACTTTCGACATCAAGATGTCATAGTCATTATTTCATTGCTCAGGCCGAGACGTCGCAATCAACCCTCTATCAGGGTTCGCTAGGGTTCACGATTGGCTGTCGTGACACCGCGAGGGTATGGGCAGACCAGGAAAGCGGGCTCCTTCCTGTTCCTTCATGATCACGGCGGTTACTAGTTACTAGTAAAGCAGGAAATGAGAGATGCTACGGGCCCCTGACCCCTATCCCCAAGATCGGGGACTTGGTTTTCGAGCGAGGCAATTTCATCTTGACAAGCTTTGAGGCACCCCGGGGCGTCGAGCTCCTAGCTGAGGCTCGTACTCTTTCAAGACAAGCTTGAGGTCAAGGTTAGACTTTTCCTTCCTTGCTCAGATCTACTCCGGAAGCCGTCCAACTCACAGATAAAAGGGGAATGTGGCGAATCAAAGCAACGGAGGATTCATATCCTGGTCGAAGAGGTTAGGAAGAGGTTGTGATTTCGTTCAAAATTCCCACAACGTTCCAACAAATCCCTACCGTTCCAACTGAATATATCATCTTCCGACTCTGAAGTATCTACCTAGTGATTTCGTTGATTGATCTACAACTCTTTGAGTAGAAGGTGCAGTGTTTCCCCTCCGGAGGATTCTGACCGTCGAGTAACATGTGCGGTAACCTCTCCTCTATTGATTTGCCAGTAACTTGCACTTGGGAATATGGCTCGGCATTTAGGCCGTACAAATAACGCTTTATCTGTCCCCTAGTGTTGGTCGACGTGCTGCATCGCGTGAAACAGCTCAACGGTGTGATTAATTAGGTTGTTTTAGCCGAGATAATGAGGCACGGAGCGTTGCACAACTGTTACATATGAATCCATGAGAAACGGATGGCGACTACGTTCCAAACATCGTGTGAGCCACCATAATGCACAACATATTTATCCCGCCACGATGGTCCAGCAACGGTTGATAAAGTTCACAATGAGGAAACAAAGTTTAGGCCATGTCAATCAACTCACCACTCGCGTTGACTCGAGATAGATAGATAGATTCGCTACGCCGCAATGGAAGGACCCAGACCATACGCGAGCTGGGGCGCATAATCAGTAGTCGACGCAGGTTACCGGATGACTTTGCGCCGGGCTACAATGGTGTTATACTGGCGCTGTCTACTCAAACAAGTACAAGGCATCACCAAGTTTCACCAAGGGCCGCATCTCCGCCCCGCCTCCCGAATCGCTCGACGAATACCCACAATAATATGCCTGGAGTATTGATATATGACGGCATGTGGCGATGCAGCTAATATAACTCACCGTGGAAGTAGATTCCGGAATCCGGTTGGTCGGCCATTATGCTGGAGATAATGCGACCGTGTGTACCAAAATACCTTTGGACCGGCTATTGAAGGGAGGTGACCCGAGGTTCTTTGCCTCAACAGTTTCTCCCAGTGCGGTCGTGATACAGCGATCTAATACGAGTCAACTCTACGTCGATCAAACGGTCATAAATCATACATCGCTCACTCAGTGTCCAAGCCGGAGCGCTCACTACCACGGAGGTAGGGTGATATAGAGAGACGATGTCATAAACTATATCCTAAAGTACATACATAGAACTACAATCCCTAGAACTACATACATCTATATTCCGACACATATTGCATATATAATAATAGTAGAACGGTCTTCCGCCAGCGGGAGGTAATCAAGGTCTCCATATACCTAGCTTCATGCGCTTCCTTGATCGCGAAGCGGGGCTCAGCGCCTTCCTCGCCGAGGCCGAAGTAGGTGACCGGTGGTCCTTCCTTCTATGTGACCACATCGACAGCTTCAGAGGCATCAGCGTAGGACGCTTCGAACGGCCTGCGCCCTGGAACTCTCTCCGCGAGCCGGTAGATGAAGTGGTATCGATGACCAAGGGGGGAGCGAAGAAAACTTGGTTGTGATGGCACGTGCCCGGGATGCGTGAAACTACGACAGAGGACGAGGGACTGCCATTCGACACAGCATTTGGGGAACTTTCATCGTATCCATAACGTCCCTTAGGTGGACACAGATGCGATGACGAAATGGTGCCGTGGCCGTGCGCACAACGTTTGCGCAAGAAGTTCCTGCCGATGGGGGATACCTGCACGTTCGACGATGCATCTGACATATCGTACTTCGTAAGTGTGCTTGTGCTGGCGATAGAGAAGTCGGCCAGGGTATCGTCGTCGTCGAATTCGGCAGACATCCTGCGTGCCGGAGATATGGCGTTGATGTCCGTGAAGGATAATGAATGGGAAGAACAAGCACAGGGCCCAGCGGGGTAAAGCGATGCATTCGATGAAGCTGCTTCTACCATCTCGTAGGCCTGGACCTTCTCCTCGAGGATCTCTGCTTTGCGCCGGGTAATCTTCAGGTCATCTGCTAGAGACGTCTCCAACTCGCTCGATAACTCCTGCTCGATGTGCCGTGCCTCTTGCCCAAGCTTCAGGTCGTCCACCTCACGCACCAGACGTTGGTAATCCTTCATCCACTCGCCGTTGATCTCAGTGATCTCACTCTCGTAAGACTCACGGAGCGACAGGGCTTCCTTCTTGGAAGCCTCCAGCTCGGCGATGAGCTCCACGACGAAATCTTCCACCAGCCCCTCCTTCCTAACATCTACCATCATCTTCTCAGCCGTTCGCGTGATCATGGACTCCTGAGCCTTCTTCAGCCTCTCGCATGAAGCGCGTAGTTCTGAAATCTGGCGTTCCTGCTGCCATATGCGATTCTGGAGAAGCAGGCGATCGGTAAAGGCGGCGAATGTAGACCGGGCGTGGGCCTGTTCTTTAGTCCGATTGGCCAATCGAAGGAGCTTCAACTCCTTCTGCTGCTCCCATACGGTGTTCGTCAACACTAGTCGATCGCAGAGGGATGTGAATGCGTATGGAGTTGGTTTCGTAGAACAAGAAGGGTCGGAAGGATACGGCGAGGTCGCCGCGTGTTCTGATAGAGCCTCGCCTACTGCACCAATAGTAGTCTGTGATGATGATAATGTTATCGTAGAGTCGGAACAGATATTGGGAATGGCGCCGGACACCAGCGATGTCGCTGGGGTTATATCTCGCCTTTGGCGATTTCGACAAAGGTATGTTGGAAGGACAAGGACCCAAATGGCGAGTACGAAGGTTATGCATAGCACCCATGCAGCCGATGATGGTGTGCACGCAGTGTCGAAGCCGCCGATGGGGAATTGACGCGTAAGATGTGTCGACGTTGGAGAGAGGTGGTAGTATAGAGCATCCATGCTGGCGAGGGCAAGGAAGTCGTTTCGATCTCGCCAAAAAAGTAAGCGGATGGGTAGGAATGGGAAATAAGTGAAGAAGTAAGCTAGGCACTTTGCCTTCTATATACCATGCACAGATGGTATGCTTCCCGACTGTCCTCCCTCAATGCCTCATGTATCAATAGGTCAGAGGGTGCGTTTATCGCTGGGGGATCAACGTTTCAAGTCCTCGTTTCTGGTGAGATTACAAGTACCCATCTTGCCTCACGGACTACACGTTCCCTTCACGTGAGTTAATGTCGCCGAGAGACTGCACTTTTGCAGAGGCTTACCGCGCCAATTGTAACAATTCCACAATCAAGTTGAAACCCGAGTCCGAGAATTAGGAGAACTGCGTTTAATGATAAGTAAAGTACGAACGCACAACTATGATGACGGAAAGGATTTACCGATAATTGAAGTAGGCGCTACGATCCAATACAATGCCTTCCCTCCTTCGAACGACTATAATATTAAACCAGCACGCCGACAATATCCCCGCGGCCCATTCCCCAGCCACATCATCAATCGCAATCGATGCCAGATGATGACCAGTTGTGCCAGTGCGCTAGCAAACGACCTCTTGTTTCGGTAAGAGATTTATCCAGGGTCCTTGACGACGATACCCAAAGAGCTGAAAAGCGACATGGAGTCAGATATACGAGCGAGTTTTTTCGCCCTGTATTCAATAACGTCTTTGAAGTAGTAAAACAATAAATAGCGGAGGGAATTTCTGGTGAGTTCCGAGACTAAAGCCTAGGCGCCTGAGCTGCGATCGACGATCGTCACGTGAGCATCACGAGCAACTTAAATAATAAATTCACGCGTCTTCGCCACTCAGTACTCAGGTCTGAGTCAGTCTTGACTCTGACTCTTGAAATTGTCAATAATGGGGCAACGACATCAAGCCTTTCTCATCGCCAAAGTGCCTCGTTCTCATAAAGGGAACATCCGTCATGAATACCAATGTGTAGCCGCAATTCACCATCAATGGTGTTATGGCACTCTCCCCGCTCGTGCGGCACGACGTTTTCTTGACCTAGCAAAAGTGCCCACTACTGCCGAACTCATTCGATTCGAGCTGCGCCATTTAGAAGAAAACGAGGGGATCAGAGGTAGACATTCACCGTCCCCATATCTTCTCTACATCCTCTCCCTTGCTTTTTCTGCCGATCTCGAACGGGGGTACACCTCATCGACGTTGTTCGAAAATGCGACTATGGATAGTTTTGGAGGCGGTATGTCCATCCATGTTTGTAACGTTCAATTGTTGAGCACTCGTTGCAGATAACAACGATGGCATCACCATATTTGATGTCACAGATCCCTCAAATTGTACGTATTGCCATGTCATTTCCGCCTCTGAAGGACCCATATCATCCGAGCAATATGTGCGATCATACTATCCAGAAGACGATGACGGGCCTGATGATATCCCTCCTCTCCTCGAGTCAATGCAGCAGGCACCGCTGATCTCTTTCGAGACTCTGGCGGACGCATGGCCATGCGAATACAATCGCTATTGCGAGAGAAAGGACGGTAGCGTTTCGCCCGATGTTTCCAGAGAAACTTCGGCGACAGACCTCAACGGGGGTGTTCCACGATTGACCGACATGATCATCCAACCAGCACTTCTCCGATGTATAGCGGGCGATGATCTCAGCGCCATCGAACCATTTCTTTGGATGCCCGACAAGAAGCCAGCCATCGTTCGTGCCCTACAAGAGCTCGATCCGTTTCCTGATCTCGCCCTGCCGCTCCTCGACAGAATTTTAGAATTCGGACCCGATGATATCGTTGATCTTTCTCAGTTCGCCTTGACATCCAGCCAAGTTGTACAATTCGTTTCGCGGCACGATGCAACCACGAAGTTCAGTCTAGCGGGCATGAAACTAGTCACCATCGATACTGTGAAACAGTTGCTCAACGTGGCGCCCCGTACCTCATATCTCAACATCCTGGACACTCCCGTTCTATCCTCCGAAATAGCTCAACTCCTCGCAGCTGAGCCTCAGCTATTTTACCACATGGAGACCATGCTTCATCCCGCTTTTCTCACGAGTAGGTGGCTGGAACCCGCCAATGATCTCTTTTTCTCCCTCCCACATATTGCGGAACATCACTCGGCCGGATGTTCAGCATTACCATACGCGACCCCAGCGAAGATCATCCAGGCCGTTACCGACTTCTTGACATTCAACGGATTGGACGAAGCAAAATATTACTACGGCACCATGGCAACAGTTTGCTTGTCTTCTGAACTGCGAACACCAGGTCAAAGTTGGGGAGCTAGGGCCGTGTCTGTGTTCCCGATCGTCAATAATCCAGCTCGATTGAAGGGACCGGGGTGGTCCTTCGTTTCAACCCCAGATTTCTACGCTTTCTGCCGCCGACCCGGCACTGCGGAGGCCAGCCTACAGGTGACGGACGTGCGTGGGTGTATAGACTCTCTAGTAGCCGAGGGTCGGCCACCACCTCAGGAAGCAGACATCAAGACACTCGAAGAGTTACTCGCCACGATGAAATACAAGACAGGGAGTATAGATGACATCACAGAATTTGAGGCTAAACTAGAGAAACGCCTCTCCAGAAGTAAGCCTTCTAAGGAGCTGGAGTACATTTGGTAGTGCTTCATTTGGAACGAATGTCGACTCTGTTCGTTGTGTAAAGAGCAAAGCATGGTAT
This sequence comes from Pleurotus pulmonarius, assembly GCA_012980535.1. Classification (NCBI taxonomy): domain Eukaryota; kingdom Fungi; phylum Basidiomycota; class Agaricomycetes; order Agaricales; family Pleurotaceae; genus Pleurotus; species Pleurotus pulmonarius. Next base: position 769,602 of record SJKF01000012.1, on the reverse strand, counting down.
ACACATAGGTTCCCATCAATCATAGGCGCCTGGCCCCTTGATCTCATACTCTCCCCACTCCGCAAGAGAATGACTACAACTGCAATAGATCGCATACCGTATGAAGTATGGGAGGAGATACTTCGGTATCTCCCTTCTAACGAGACCCTGGCACCAGCGATGGCGCTAAATCGTACCACGTACAACATTGTGCTCGATAAATTGTATCGAGCAATCCACTGGCGATGTCTCGATGAAGAGATGATCAAATCGCTGATATGTTTGAGGTTTTCTGGTTTCTCGTTTATTCTTATTGTCATATTACTCAGTCAGAGTTATTCTCAGAGACCCAACTATCGCCGCTCGCGTTCGCAGTCTTGCTCTAGAGACAGAGAACATACTTGTCGAGAGGAAACGGCAACCATGGCTCAGAGCCAAGGCTACGCGAGTGCTGCAGCTGAGCCGAAAATCTATACGACGGCGCCGGAGTGTCAGCATTCGTTCCGACGTACGGGCATTCAAGGCGACCTTGCGCGAAACGAAAGACGTCCTCAAAGCGATGCGGCAGGCCTTTGACAAGATGACTCGTCTCGAATGCTGCATCATCGATGCGGGGAACCAACTTCATCCCAACTCAATGGAACCGCCTGCCAGGCCATTGTTAGTGACGATGAGCTTGGCTGTTGGAAGAAATCTCCGATTCCTTGTTCTCCAAGGCACTGTACACCATTTATCAGCATGGGTTACTTCGGCGCAGATGGAGAGACTCGAAGAGCTCATGATCACCGTGTTAGCCTACCCCGCTCACTTTGGCTCTGGCTCTGAACATAGTGAAGATATGAAGTTTATCGTGTCTCGCCTCGCACCGTTCATCAAATCGGTCTCGCCCTGGCTCGTGAAGCTCCAGCTTTCCTTTTCCTGTGAAATAGATCTCTCTGGATTCCTCAGAGCGCTCACTGACATCCCGCATTTGTGCCACCTCCTTCTCCAAGCCTCCTTATATCCAACCTTTCAATCGGACCCCAACGTTCTATGCGAGTTCTTGGCCGAGAAGGTTCCACCAAGCTGCCGGGTTCATCTTGCTGGCATCTTTCAATCTAACCATCCGCGGAGGTGTGTCCTTCCACGAGGACCTGAGGACACGGCATTCTCAGCGCATAAGGGACTGCCAGTGAATTCCCTGTACCGCAGCCAAGAAGCCGACATTGACATCGTCACGACGTTGGCGGAGCGCTTAGGGCACAGACTAGACAACATCCATCTTTACCAGTATTCCTTGAGTATTCCTCAGTTCGAAGTCATGGCCACGATGAAGACCAACATTACGTTGCTTCACCACATCCAAGGCCAGACACTCGCGGCTGCCTTCTTCGACTTTCTGTCCCTTCACGTAGCGCATTTCGTAGCGCTTGGCATAGTCTATGAAGAAATTTATGGCAATAGGGACGCTCCTTATAACTACTCTGTGGGTTAGCTTCGTCTCGTTGTCTCGTTCCATGTCGCTAAAGGTTTGAAAAGGATGTGTCTACATTCTTAGTACGTGCGCCAATCCAAGGGGCTGGGCACGACTTAGGCGGTTGGCCGCTTCGGAATATCAGAATCTGCGACCATCGGCCACAGGCAGAGTTCATCATCCATGCAACAGACATGTCCATCGTGTCGATGACGCGCGAAGCTGCACCGCGCGCTACAATTATACTTCCAGGATGCAACTTATCCACTGTACTAAGCAGAGTTAGACTCGGATTCGAGTAGGTGTGTTCCGGTTCCAGCAATCGTAATCAATTGTGCCAGACAAAATAAATCAAAATTTCGCAGAATTCATGCAGTCGTACTCGTATTGAGATTGATGGAACGTAAATTGCATATGCATAAATTAAACCACAATCCTCTTTCAGAAAACGATTCAGTTGGTTGTTCCAATGACCAAAAATCTAACAGCGAAGACGTCGGCGAACGTCATAAAAAACCAAGGAAAGCCATGACAAAGGACAAGAGGTCATAACGTAAAGCTGAAAGCATGAGGGATGGAGGTGACTATGGAAAGAAAGCAAAAGTAATGTAGAGGAGGGGGAAATAAAGATTCGCTGCTATGGGGGATCCAGCCAATGTCATAGTTTAAGTTCTGTCAATACTCGTCTGGCGAGCATTTGGTATTGCCAGCCATCGCCTCCGGCCCGGCGGAACTGTATTCCATGCAAAGGAAGGAAAGGTACCTTTGAAAGCGCGATCAGCACGGTTTGTGACTGTGAGAGGAGATGACACACTTTTACTATGGTAATGTCAAAGCGAACAGAAAGCGAGTTGTTCCCCATACTGTCGAAGACATCTCGGTCGACCTCACCTGTGGGCATTGGGCTTGGGCTTCGTGGGGGGATGGTAGGTGTGCCTGCGAAGTCGCGGGGTATTGGAGGCAGAACTTTGCCCTTGATTGATGATGCCGTGCCGGATGGAGAGCTCGATAGCACGGGGGATGCAGCACGGTTGCTTTGATCATCACCACCCACCGTGACACCGTTGACGTTGATATCTGGTGCGGCCACGGGCTGAGCTGATGAGACATTGAAGAAGGAAGATGACCCGCTGCTGGCCGTAGCGGAAAGAGCGGTTGCCCCTGACGGTCGCCCTGGAAGATCTTTGTCCTTCTCACTCTCGTTTTGTTCCCGATCCTTAGCCTTATCCCGTCTGAGTCCAAACGACAATTTAGAAGATTTCCTAGTCATTGAGGGGCGGCTCATGGTGGGAGTGGTGCGCCCGGTGTCCCCTGAGCCTGTTGATGGGTGGTGATGGTGATGGGAAGGGCGGGGAGACTCTATAACGGAAGAGATATCGATGGAGGGGAGATGGATGCACTCAAAGCCAGTCTTGTTTTCCCTATACTGAACTTGCATCCTATCCAAGACACGACGAAGATCTTCCTTGATTAACTGCGGTGGCTTCGTAGTGGTGGTAGCCACGCTAGGAGTGACATTATTGTAAGCTAAAGTCTGAGCCACGAATATGATCAACGCACCTGAACAATCCCTTTAGGAACACCGGCTTGAAGTCTTTCTCGTGAGCTGAGGGGTCATCCTCGTCTTTGTAGTGATCCTCAGGTGCGAGGCCCTCGACACCCTCTTCGTCTTCCCTCCCCTCGATGACATCGGCTTCGGGCTCGTCAGTATGACGAGTCAATAGCTTTTCCGCTATCGGGCGAACACCTCCCCCATACCCTGTCGACGGTCTTCGATGCCGGCCCAAAGTATTTTGGTTGAGGAGAGCTGCACCAGTGCTACTCCTTCGTTCGTGCCGTGTAGCACGTCCCTGGGGGTCCAAAATTGTGGCCGCTCGTCGATGGCCGCCAGCCATGGCACCACTTCCCACCGGCTGACCGCTGAGACTGTGCACGACCGTTTTGGGGAGAGTCTTCTTGCGAATTGATCCAGTCATGGGGGACTCTTCGTTCTTAGGTGTCTCAACATCATCTTCCTCAACTCCTTGATTGCCTGCGTCCGCAGATGGTCGAGGGGAAGACGTCAGATCATCTGGGATAGCGCCCCGTCTCCGATCGGAAATATGTCTTCGAGTCTCGTCTCCTCTACCAACAAGCATGCTGCCGAACTTCCTGACCAATGTAGCACCCGTCGAAAGCGGCGACGACGGCAACCTCGAGTGATGATGAGGGGGTCCATGGTTCAAATCGTCTGCCTCGTCCGACTTACCCTTCTCCCTTTCTTCTTCGCCCTCGCCAACCTCCTCGATCTTCTCCACAAAGGTTACCGCCTCAGGACCAGCCGTCCGCGGACCATCAGGGACATGGCGCCCATCTTCACCATGCTCACCTCCCCCGAACATATTGCTCCAACCTCTCAGGACCGTTGGACGCTGACTCAAGCTGTGACTCCGCCTATGAGTGCTTGCTGGGGGCGCTCGCGGCATCGTCTTTGTCCCGTCGGCGTTGGTAGCCCCAGTAGTCGGCCGCACGCCTATCTCCTGCATCTGGACCTGTTTCGGTTTGATGGTTGCAGATGCCGCAGAAGCAACCGGAGACATAGGCTGGGTGGGCGAACTAGGCATCGTAGCAGGGCTCAAGGGCGCCGGGAGGCCAGCATCCCTTGCCCTTGGTTGAGGATGAATTTGGAAGGTTGGCGATGTTGGCGACGGCACGGGTTGACCTGATGTAGCATCATACGACATGCCGGAATAATGTGATGTCTCAGGAGCGGGGAGTCGGGGAAGAGGCATACTATAGTCCGCCTTGGCGCCAATTTCAGCCTTGCCGTTACTCGGGGCAGTAGCGGGAGCCGAATGTCCTGGACCTCTAGCAGCGCCATTAAGAGCAGACGTAGGAACCTCGTCGGGGATAGCAGGTGTCGCTGAGTTAGGCTGGCCACTCATACTGGGGTTGGGATCTTGGACGGATAATTGGGATGAAGCGAAGTGACCCGGGCCGTACACCTTTTCTCTCTCCATCTTCTCGCGCGCCAGGTAGTATATGGAGATAAGTGGATGAAAGGCACGGGTAGGATCTGGCGACTCGCTGCCATGTATCGTCGCAAGGTGGCTTGATGAACTAGGCGGGGAGGTACCGAGCGGTGAGCCAGGCGGAGAGGTGGAGGGTGAGGAGAAAAGTTTTCGGCGGTAGTAATCAAAGCCGGAAAACCGCTTTGACTTTTTCGGAGTGGGGGGAGCATCGTTCTTGCTATGGTCGAAAGAGACAGCTAACGTTGAACTCGACATTCCTTCACCCCAACGACCACTCATGTTCCCGCTACCATTGTATCCATTGAGGTTGCCGAGATTACCATGCCGGCGGCGCTCCCAAGCCTGAACGGCACGAATGTATGGCTCAGACTCCAAGACGCGAATAAGTTTCCCTTCGATCTCTTCCTCAGTTCCAAACTCGAAGCCCTTCATCTGCTTTATGACCTGGCGATCAAGTTCGTCCGAACGGAGGGGCTCTCGGTGAACAAGGTGAGCGTCCGGCGGGCCAGTAAACCCCCGCGTCATCCATGGATGTGATAGGACTTCGGATAACGTTGCGCGTTGGGGAGGATTTGTCACAAGCATACGTGAAAGGAGATGTTTGCACTCTATTCTTGGAGTGAGTAACTGGACGCCATCAATGCGTATAGCAACGTACCTGCGCTCAGCCAAACTGGATATTCGACCAGACCTCGCTTGATCTTGGCGTGCAGCGCTGGCATGCTCTGGTCGTCAAACGGAACCTTCCCGCATACCAAAACATACAAAACGACTCCAAAACTCCACACGTCAACCTCCGGACCCGTGTAAACGCGAGCATTGAGTAGCTCTGGGGCAGCAAAGTAGAGTGAACCGCAGAAGGTTGAAAGCCGTGACATTGGATCGTAAAGATTTGAGAGGCCAAAATCAATAATTTTGATGTTCCCGGTCTGCGATATCAAAATGTTCTCGATTTTGAGGTCCCGATGGACGACGCTATTCTGGTGGCAGTAGTCTAGCGCACTTCCAATCTGCCTCGCGAACTTGCGCGCAACTCGCTCCCGTAGTCGGCCGTGACTGATGATGTAGTCGAGCATCTGGCCTCCGTTGACGTACTCGAAGACCATGTAGTAGTGATACTGATGGACTATCATCTCTCGCATTCCGCAGATGTAGGGATGGTGAAGGAGCATGGACAGTGCGGCCTCTCGTAGCGTACGGATTTCCTTTGATGCGTCCTTTGATGCCTGCTTGGCCACTGCTTCAGGCGTCGACCCGGGCGGCACTGAACCACTTGAAGGTGGCGGTTGTATACGAGGAAGGATTTTTACCGCAAGCTAAGCCACGATATGACGATGAGAGATACAGGAATGAAGCAGGTAAACGGACCTTTTCGCCCGTTATGTTATGTGTCGCAAGTTTGACCTTGCCCATGCTCCCCGCACCCAACGTCTTGCTCAATGTGTAGTCCCCTAGTATCCTCCCTGAGCTGCGAGGTTTGTTCGACGACCCGTTGGTCTCCCGCTCTCGATGCGACCGTCGCGCGTTACCCGCCGGCGTACTTCTGCCACTGTCGTTCCCCGTGCCATTCTTCCCGTCTCGGTCTGCGGCAGAGGCGTTATAAGATTGAGGAGGCATTGACATAGGCCTTGGCCGTTGTGAACCGTTGGTCGATCTTGCAACCGGGGCTGGTGATGGAAGTTGTTGGAGATCCTGGCGTGGCTGAATTGGCATATCAAACTCGTGCCCTGCGTTCACTGTGCCTCCGTGCGAGGGTGTGATTGTCCCAAAGGCTTGCTCGTCTGCTAATAGATGATCTTCTGGAACTTGATTCAACTGCGGAGTGAGAGAAGTCGGGTATGTGGCCATGAAACAGTTGGTTTGTTCCCCCGGATTTCGTGACAAAAAGGTGCAAGACAAAGCAATACGGGCGCCCGTGTGTCCCACAAAGCGTCTGAAGCCGTTACGATGATAATTCGCAGCTGCAGATTCTGCAGCTGCTCGAGGTAAGAAGGAGAGTGGAGGTTGTGGGAAAATCACCACTGGTTCGGCGGTCCATTAATTCATTTACAAACTCAAACACTTATCATCGTTTCAATCCATAACCTCAAGCAACAATTTCGAACATATTTACGACCACACGATTACCCAGGCACAGGGACTACAGGCACTGAGGAAGCCAACCGTTCGCACCACACCATAAAGAAGAACAATAATGAAAGAGCCGCCGTTCAGCCGCCGCCTAATTTGGTCAGCGAGATCTTAGGCAGTGGTTTTATGAGATGGTCCTCTTTGTTTCAACGGACATCGGGGTCGCAAATTGGAATTCGCGTGTTCACGAACGTTCACGCACACGCTTTGATTCGACTTGTAACTTATGCAAGTAGTGATACGTTCCCACGACCGTTGCCAGCAGCATGTTTCATATGAACGAACATGAGCAATGATCTCAATGCAATACTAGAGGGCAAAATTGTGGAGCTTCACCCTTTTTCAACGTACCAGCTACTGGCCTGATAAACAGTACTTCGAAGGCCAGAAATTGGTAGAGAAATTGATGCCCTATGTACTCGTTACTTCGTCGGTGAGTTGTATCTGAAAATGGCAGTAAATTCAAGTGATACACATACTCCTTAGGTAGCCTCGTTTCTAACGGGCTTCGCCCTTCAGTCGTTGAGCTTGACGTTTGGCGCCATGGGTTTTTCGGTGGTAGTGCTCACAGTGGTACCGACATTTCTATTTCGCGGCAATAGTCGTGCTAACGGCTTTGCAGACTATTATAGGATAGTATCCCCCTTGGCTGGTGTACCAGTGTATCTACGCTTGGGGATGCTGTGTGGTGACATCACCGTTCGACCTGGACATCATCGTTACCAGGGCGTTAAATTGAGGAACGCTTAGAGGATATTGGAAAAGGTAGAGCCTCCCAAGCCTGTCCCCCAAACGCTGGGATAACGTCGAAAAGATCTTCAGTTCCATGTGTGTTACGGAGGCGTCTTCAAATTTTACACTCCTTTGCGAGGCTGCACCTTTGTGAATAATCAAAAGCATCTTGTTGCAAAAGGCAAATAAGAGGAACCGCGCAACGCTGTGGAGTCCTTCCGCGCAGAAATTCGATGTAGATGTCGAGATTAGTTGAATTGTGCATTGAATGAACGGTGAGTTGAGAACGAAGTGGCGGAGATGTGGTATGAAAGTGAGCGCGTCGAGAAAGTCAGAGAGATCGAGTTCACTAGTCGGGCGAAGCTGATAGTATACCGTCTTCCAATCTTTACATCACGCAGAAGCGAGATAAATCATTCGCAGAGCCGTGAAGAGTTGTCTCCCCGTACTTCATATAGTCCGCGCTATTGCAATTGTACTCGTTCTCTTATCCTAACCCAACAGTTGACAGCGGCAGTAAAAGTTCAAGATACGAGGTGCCTTTGAGTGACCGTACCGGTAAACACTCTAGATAATGCTTTGCCCTTTACATCACGAATAGAGTCGACATTCAGTTGAAATCTGTTGAAACGAAGATTATTCGTGATCGAGAAGATAGAGAGGGCTCTGGATCCCCAGCTTTCACCGGGCGTTCGTAGCGCAGGAGATGACCAAACGGTCGCCATGCTGGCGAAGCTACACCTTGCTTCACCCAGTCCATTAAGTTTGAGGAAGTCGGTGACTGCCTGGACGATCTTTGCTGGAGTCGCGTATGGTACTACCTAATGGGAACGGTAGATTTCACCTCTGATCATCAAAGTGACACAGCTCGAATCGAATGAGTTCGGTAGTGACGAGGAACGTCGTGCAACACAAGCGGGGAGGGTGTCATAACACCATTGCTGATAAATTTCGGCCACACATTGGTGATCATAGGGGGGGTGTCCTTTGTGAGAAGTTAGAACGTCTGCGGCTTCAAGAGGTGCCTTTTGTCGCAGCGTCCGCCAGTCGAAGACCGAAAGATGGATCGGAGCCTCAAATATGTCCCAAAAGAGGTATATTTTTATTTCCTCTTGAGGGAATTACTAGAAGCAGACAGGGGCTAGCTATACCTTGTGCCGATATCTTCTCGACCTGATTGTCCACTCTAATCCTCAATGCTCTTTGCCCATCTCAATCCGACAACAAGGCTCTACTCTTTCGGCCAGAGCGCTTTGCACTTGTCTTAATTCCGTCGAGGCTCCAATGTGCACGTGAAATGCGAGGAGCCAATCAGACAGCTCCGTTTATACTCGAGCCGCTGAGAACTTACAACGTGTACATGTTCTCATCGCTCTTATTCTCATCCAACGACGACCATGGCAGACCCGGTCGCAGACAAGTCAGGATTCTTGCGCATGTACATGAGCAGCCATCCCGATACCCTCGTTGCCTACGCGAAATGGTACGGTAAAGTTGAAGAACCGATTGCAAGTGCGGAGATGACTGCCATAGACTCGCGGGTGAGCTCGACTCACACTGCCGTAGCCAGCAGACATCCTGACCCTTTGGCCACAGAGCATGACTTTGACCTGTACTCTGAAGAACGGGGCAAAGAAAGTCGCGACAGTACCGCTGGAACCCCCCTTGTCGGGGTACGAAGAGGTCAAACCGAGGCTGCTCGAAATGAAAGCCAAGGCCCAAGAGGGATTGGGAATGGTGAATTTGTTATATCGTATACCGCTTCCCTCGACTGACATTACATCGCGCAGATTAAAGCCCCTCAGTTGTCAACTTTTAAGCTAAACACCGCAGCGACAGTAAAGATCGGCGGTGCTATCTCCCTTCTTTGCTACCTCACTTTCTTCCCTCGAGGGAGTGTGTCGCCCTTCTTCTATCCCGCTCGAACAGCCCATACATTCATAGGGGGAGATTTCCCTCTCCAAGTAGTGTGGATCGCCCTCGGTGTTACACATGCCCTTGAATGCCTCTATACGTTCACACTTTGTAGGAGGCACCGAACGGGGTTCCTCGTCGGAGTGAGTGTTTCTTGCCTTCGAATGAAACGGCAACTAATCGAGAGCAGACTGGATATGTGCTATCTACCTTTGTGTTTGGCTTCTCCGTCTGGGTGGAACTTCGAAGGCGGATACAGCAAATGAGAATTGACTCTGTAATGAAGGTAGAGTAGTTGAATACAAGCTTTATTTTCCAATTTCACTGGTCCAACTTCAACAACTCGATTGCTCTCCCTCGCTTCAGTGCCACGATCTCTTCTGCGCTTAATCCCGTGGTCTCCGGCAGTCCGTTGATGAACGCAGCGCCTTGTTCTATCGCAACGAATGGGTAGTCCACGGAATAGAGGATCCTGTCCAATCCAATCTGGGATATGTGGAATTTCAGGAGGTCGGTGCCGAAGTTGCCTGATGTTGTCTCAAGGAGATTGGTTCGCCAGTACGAAGACAGGTTCCTTTGCATGGGCATGCCTTGTGGCACCTGGCGAGCCAGCTCTGTTCGGAATTATGTGAAGTGCTGGCGCCAACGGTGCTGGCTACTCACGATCGTCGATGCGCCAGAAATCCGAAGGCACGCGTTCTCCCATGTGTCCAACGAGGATGTTCAACTTCGGAAAGCGGCTATGTATTACCCCGTTTGATCCAGACGCGCAAGCGAATGGACATTGAAACGACTCACTCGAAGACACCGTTCGTGCAAAGACCCATAATGTGGGTTGATAAGGTGACGGCAAACTCTTGTGATGGACCGAGCAGGAACCGCGAGTGCGAAAATTCCAAATTCGCAATTGTGGGTATGTTGGCCCGCGGATGGAAATACACGGGTACGTCCAAATCTGTCACCATTTGCCAGAACGGGTCAAATTCTGGGGTGTCATAAAACAGTAGAGTCGCTGATTTGCCATTTATCGCCGTTAGCGAACGCCTCTGCGACGATTTGGGGCTAGAGCGACCACTCACTGTTTCCGTCGGCATTGGTTTCTTGATAGTCGTTGACCAGGGCCCCGAAGAATCCTAAATCTTGGACCGCCCTCTTCAGCTCCTGGGCGGCCTCTGTAGCGTTCTGCATCGCCAATGCAGCGAACCCGCCAAAACGGAGGGTGTTGTTCGAAATGGTGTCAGCCAATTCGTCATTTACCTGTCTAGCCATCGAAGCTGCTTCCACGGGGTCCGCGATCCCTTGTATACAAGGCGAAGTGCAAGATAGGATCATCTATGTATCAGCAGTGGGGGTCAGTTGGTGTTGGTTGGACATGGTGTCCAGCAGCAACGGCGAACGCACGAAGTCTACGCCATTAGCGTCCATACGAGCCAACCGTTGGTTGTGCACATCGAGCAGGTTGGCATTCAACTCGTTGGCCGATTGTCCTACGTGATACGTTAGGTCGGACGGTATCGTGTCATGCCGGCTTGATCTCATCGAGGCTTACCAACAGGGGGCGCCGTATTGCTTCAGGATCTCTGTTAATCCTCTATGGTAGGGTTGCCGCCGAAAGATGACCTACCTGACTGGAACGCCTAGAGCAGTGGGCGTCCATGCTTCTTCAAATATGATGGTACCGACGCCAGTGTTGTTCCAGCGACGAGCAGCGAGTGCTGTAGTGTGGAATATAGCAGAAAGCAATGTAAATGAGGTGAGCATTTGTTCCTTATTTTTATTGGGTTCTCGGTGATGCTTTTATGGGCAGGCAGGTATATTATCCACTCCCACCGTGTCCATTATTGCCCTGTATCCACCCACACGGGCAGCTATGGCATGGCGGCACGGCAACATTGGCACTCGGAAGGGATGCCCGTTCATGTGTATGTGTGTGTGCGTGTCCGTCTAAATTACAATCGATGCGTTCCGAGTGCTATGGTGCAGTGCCAGTGTTCTCAAAGAATCCACCCACATGACGAACGGCGCATTATTGGTGTCTCTCCCGGCTGCGAGGTTTGATCTAATTTTGCTTATCATGGTCTAAATATCCAGCCGTCTGTTTATAGACTCATTATTTCTCTCATGGATATTTTAAAACGTGTGTCAAGCCTTCAACTTGAACATGTCTGACATACATTGATGCATTTCGACGGGTATGCATGCGCCGGGTATCAATCTGGTTGTTGATTCGCCTCCATTGCTGGTATATATTTGCTATCGGGGGTCATGAACTTCTCCCTGCCTGGGTTTGACATGCACGATTCCACGAGAGGTACACATGTGGGTTGGGGATACTGAGCCGACACGTGGTTGGTTAAGTCACAGCCATAAAAGATCCCACGATCACAATGATTTAATTCTGTGACTTATCTGCAGCCCTTAGAGACTAATCAATGTGGCACTGCATTTCAAATTCGTGTTCCGTTTTCCACAGTTCATCTCGATATCGACGGCCATATTTAAAGAAGGACTTGGCTGCCATGATATACGACGTTACGCTCTTGATTTGCTATGTCAAAGGACCCACTTGTGTACGACGTCTGGCGCCACATAGCTACCTATCTCACTCCTTCAGAATTGCGTCGAGCTATATCGACGAACCATGCCCTCCACGATATCGCGATGGACACCATTTATGGAAAGGTTCGCTGGACTCGCCTTGATTATGATATGGTCAAATCTTTGAAAAGTCTGCAGTCAGTATTTTTCGCCCGATTCTCTTAACCGACGTCGCGCCTTAAAGGCTCTGATGCAGAAACCCACGCATTGCGAAGCGAGTACACAGACTCGATGTTCGACTGTGGTTTCTAAAATTTCAGTTCGACGAGTCACTGCAAAGGCATTTTGAGCGACTCCCCAAGTTCAAGGTTCGAGGCTCCTCCTCACTCTGTTCTTGGCGCTGAAATAGTTTTTACAGCTTCAGAATCTTAGTGATAGTCAGGAAAATTCGACGCAAGTTCACGAACGGCTAGCCGACTTAAAGAGAGGCGGTATAGATGCGACAATCAGAGTTATGGAATCCGCCATGAACAATCTTCAAGAATTGTATGAATGCAGCCTTGATGCGCGGTGGCTCCCGTCAGAGGCCCTTCCACTCATGCATGCTGTTTATCGGACGTTTTCCCAGAACCAGCTCCGCAAACTGGAACTACGATGCCAGGATATCGAGGAACTGGGCAATCCGGCTACAATGTGTCATCTCATCAACCTTCGAGAACTCTCGTTGGAGATAGTTGGCCCACCAAAACATTCCCCTAGTGAACAAGCTCAGATGATACAAATGGCGGAGTTCATGAGCAAGTTAGACCTTTGCTCTTTCTCCTTATCCACCTCGCCACACTCCGATTACTCCGCCTTTTTTGCGGCGCTGGGGCGGTTTCCTCACCTCCGCAAACTTGTCCTACGCGTAGATCTCAGCGAGGAGTCGCTCTCTGATCCATATCCTCTTCTATGCTTCCTTCATCGGGTTTCCCCACAGCTTGAGAGCTTCCAATTTCAACCGAGGTTCTCGGATCGCAATTACGTTTCGCTGTTCGCCTCTCTCATACAAGCACCATATATTCTGTCAGACCTCCAAACTCTGACTATATCCAATGTCCCTGACTTTGATCTCGTTCTCTCTCTTCTTCGGCGCTCCAAAGAGACCATTGCCGCTGTAACACTCGAAGATTCCTTGGATTTACAACAACTGCAAGAGATTGTTCTTGCTTTGACACACGACGGAAAGGGTACTCTGAAGACCCTCGGCATTAAGATCCAGGTACTGAGCCCTGCGATCTTCGACCTACTTTCCCGACGTCTCCCAAATCTTCGCGACCTACAAGTTGTCTACAACGCCATTGGTGGGAGTTATCTAGATGATGACGAGCGTGAAGTACATCCTCCGATTGAAGATGTAGTACGTGGTTTAGCTTCTATATCTCTTCAGAGCATGTCTTAACCTGAGCGTTCTCTTAATGATGTGGCCACCGCTAGACTGTGATCGAAATATTCAATGTAGGCGAGCCAGGATCCCCGCCTCGATATCGACACTGGGCCCTCCAAAAGCTCAGCGTCTGGATGAATCAAGTTCACGAAGCGTTATCCGAAGAGGAGGAAGGAATTATGTTCTCCGTCGCACATGCTTCGCCACGAATTACGACGATCCGAGGCGAAACCGTGCGTTGATGACGCGGTTCGAAGGCTCGCTGTGTTCGCTACTTCACCCCGATCGTTAACATCTACCATCCGAAGACGATTCAAGTAGAACATTTCCCAGATATTCCCCCTTAGCAGGGCTTTGGTGGTCTTTGACCCAATACACATCTAGAAACCCTTAGCCGCTGTCGAGTCTACTCCAAGCTATGGTTCATATTTCCCCTCAGCATGAGGCATGTGCTTGGCAGGAAGCGGCGCCAGAGACAAGCCTGCTGGTCCGAGTTGACTGGTCCGCCATTCGCGGTCATGAATAATTCTTGCCCTTTATCGCCTCCCTTTATCCAGCAGCATCTCGTCTGCCTTTCTTCGCGGTGCCGAAAGTGACGACATATGGGCGTCAAGATAAGGCGAGGTTGATATGATTGAATTTTCTAAGTTTTCATCCTCTTTCAGTCCTCATTACATGTTTTAACGACACTTAAAACATCGCGCGACACGAAAGTCCACTTGGTTTTCCAACGTTTGCGCTAAGAACTTGGGGAAGAAGTTAGTAACACATCCATCTCGGAACTTGATTTGTAAACTAACCTTGGACTTTGATCGCGGAATCCATTGAACCCACTAAATTTATGCATTCTCTTCAGTCATAAACCTGGGCTTGGGCGTCTTAATCCTGCTCAACTTGTCCGACACATCAACACGAGTTTGAGAGCGCTAGAGATGCATCGTTACTTCACGGCCTCGCGATTCCAACGTTGTCGAATGGACACTTCTTATCGATCATCTCACTTCCCTCCCCATGCCCGCATTCTTCTATTGCCATGAAAACTACGTTGGACGATATTGAGCCTGGGGATACAGTCGTTGCGTATGTCTATTTTTCGTTGGGGAGTCAAGGTCAATAGCGTACAACCATCTTTCACAGAGTTTTGGGCGCTGTTGGGTCTGGAAAGAGTACCGTAGGAGCATTTCTCATCAGACGAGTGTTTAAACTAACGCGCAATTAGTTCATTAATGCGGCCACAGGATCAGGCATTGGCGGCGCCCTCGAGATCGGCTATGGAGAAGTTCAAGTGTCTAAATGTCTCATATCCGGGACATCAATCGTACTTCTTGAAGTACCCAGCTCGGAAGATCTAGGAAAATTTCTGGTATTCTTGTCCAAGTGGCTTGAGAAGGCGTACGTTCATCCTTTTCTTTTCGACTACACTGATCATCGAAGGAGCTTCTAGATCCGAAATGGACCTCAAAATCGCAGGCGTCATCTACATCCATTCAATAAACAACATAATCCACGCGCTCGATAGCTTACCTTTCCTCGGTAGCTTAGATGCAGGTTGTGCTTCAAGCTTCCAAAGCATCGTCCTCGTTACGTCCATGTGGGGAACTGGGACCAACAACGTCCATTCGCAGAGGGAATGCCAACTCATAACTGAACACTGGAAGCCTTTCTTGGATCGCGGTTCTACGGCTGTGAGGTTTCTCAACACGACTCATTCTGCTTTGTCCATCTTGAGCAACCTTCTACCTTGCAACAGAGGAACGCCGCCGACTGGGTGCAGCCAGCGTATTGACGCACAACCAGAAAACGGGCACTATCCGCACGTTTCTCTGCTTGCCGCACTGCTCTGTGCAAGTAGTTTCTCATCGTTCGGTGGCTCTGGAGTGGACGTTTGGAAAGAAGCCGTCCGTGCCACTCTCACAATCATGAATCCACCTGCGGTACGCCTCATCCTCAATGCCTTGCTATCATAATATGCAGATTTGACTTGCAGCACAGACATATCAGGGTCATCGTTACCTCTTTCTGTACATTGCGTCATTCGCCGCTGAACTGCTGTTTGCCATCTCTGTGCAAGTCGAGGAAGGGTTGTCATATCTTGAGGTCGCAGATACTGTGTACTATTTGAACCAGTGCGTCCATCCATACCCCTGTAGGTAGTCTGGAGACAAACATATCCTAGGCAACTTACACGGTTACTACCCCTAACACCAAAAGGCGCGTTGCCTTCAAGGTCGCGAAGACGACCCCACTCGCCGCAACTAGCCCTATTGAAAGATTGCAAATTGCACATTGAGGCCACACGTCAGTTCTTCGAGGTAATACCCGACCCTTCAATCACACTTACACATTTGCTCACCATGACCATGACCAACATTCAGGAAACAACCCTTTTTGGGCTGCAGGGCGTCATCGATCGTATCGAAGCCCGTATATCTGGGAGATCTTCCAACGAATATGAACCATCCTTGGCAGAAAGTCAATATAGCTCCCTCGAAAGCTATACGTCTCAGTATAGTCGAGGGAGTGTTTTACACCAAGACGGTGCGCAGTGGATGTCAAACCTGCAGCGTGCAGATAGATTCCTTGAAGTGATTCGAAGCTTGTTCTTGAAGTTTACAAGTACTAACATGTTATAGATTAGATACATGGCCCAAACAAAGGGTGCACTAGAACGACTGGAAATCCTGGTGACGTCTTCTCGGCTCAGTATTCCCCACTCGGGCCCTCAGGCGGAAGGTAACACGCCCTTGAAAACGACCGTGGTTCAAGCGGGCAGTGTGTCATTACATGGGGTGTGTCGAGATTATATCTGCTGAGATATACCTGACGCGTGGCTGTAGTTGAATCGCATAGTCCACTTGCAGCAGTCTATCGCCCGTGTTGAATCCCTCGTCAAGGTAGGCTTGGCCAACTGTGCGACGGTACCGTTAGCACCACGCCCCCTTAAAGAAACAGTTTCGGATATTGCACCAATCACTGTCGAACCTCTGCCTTCTAACATTCGCAGCGAGAAGCCACCATACCCGAAACTCGTTTTTGACGCGAGGCTACTTTCCCACTCTCCAAAGAACTCGCCTGCAACACCCACACACTGGAAGCCAAATTCCACATACGTTGATAAAGGATCGACCCGTGCTTCGCCCGTTATCCAATTTGACTGTGCCACCTATCCCTCTTCCTTGATGACTTCATTTCTCGAAGAGAATGGCCAGAGAGAATTCAAGCCCTCTTTCTCGAGCTTAGCCCCCTTCATTCCCGAAGACACATTTACGGCTACACCCACACGTTGTCTCTCCGCAGGTGACGCGACATCAATCAACAAGTCAAACGCATCGTTGACTAGCGATACGTCACTTCGTTCGAATTCGATAAGTACGCACAACAATAGCAATATATTTGACATCCCTCGGCCATTCCCGATCCCTGGGACACCAGCTTCTACTCCCTACCCAGTGGATAATGATGACAATGTGAATCAATCACCCAGGCGAACCACTTCTAATGGCACTTCTTCGTACTTGAGCTCCCTGATTGGCCTCTATGTCGATCAACTCCCAGAAACTAAAGCAGACGTCTGGCTCAGCAATCGCGAGACCGCTACAGTCACCATCTACGTTAATCAACTGTTTCGGGTCGAAGGCGATCACTTCCATGGTGCCATCAATGGTAGTAATAGTGTTGGTGGTCTAGGTAATGTTTACCATGGTATGTGCCATCTTTGCTAGTATAACTTGTCCGAATTGAACTTACAGGCGGAGGCGATGTGTTCAATGGATCTATCCATGGGTGTAATGTTGGCGGTCGGAGTAACAGCAACGCTGGTGAGAAATCGTTCAGTTCCAACCTATTCGCTGCACTTACGAGGTATTGTACAAAGTAACAAACGAACTGAACGAAGCTATAAGACTTGTAGCTGATTACAAGCCCGGGGCAGCGTGATGTTCGAGCCTCATTGGTGAGTCTGAAGGATCCATACTCTACAGGACGATTATCTTGTATGGCGAAGGTGGTATCACAGGGAACGAATCCATCTCTGTTCCTTTTACATATCTCGGAAGACGCCAAAGGCCTTCATGTAAGTTCGCGAGGTTTTGGTCTTTCGTTTCCCTTGATCCGATAACGTTTGGGCAGAAGCCGTCTTCTTGGTCCTTGAACCTTTTGGCCGTCCACGCGCACGTTTCACTGGTGTTTGCTCAGTGGATCCAGGCTCCCGGCATTCAGGCGTCTCTCTCTTTCGTTTGCTCGCTGTGCCTTCTTTTTTTGATGGTGCTTCATTGCTGGCTTTGCTAGGGCGGGTTTACATCCGAATTTATTGTCGAAGGTGTGGTGGCAACTTACTTTGTAACAACTTCTGTCTCTCTTGCCGCTGTGCAAGTACTTGATGAAGTACTTGGCTTATCTTGCCGGCCTCGTTCGTCTAAAATTTCGAGATTCTCTTCTGCAAATACGGCAACGCTTGCTGTTGATCTACGGTTATCAGGCATGAGCGCTTGAGCCTGAACAGACGCATCTACAACGCGACTAGGCATTCCAACACAAGTGCTTTGAAATCGGGATCGTACCAGGGTCCTCGCTGTTCAATTCCTCATGTTGATCTCCCTCGACGTTTGCACTAGGCAGGGCTCTGTCTACACTTCGAGTCAGTATTCGATTCCTACTCAGCTAACAACTGACGGCGGTTTCGGATTTGCAAGTTCCTGCTCGGCTTGCTTGGAGACCATCATGCATGGGCTGCCGCTTCAGTAGATCGTTGGGGTACAAAACGAAAGGAAACCATGAACCGTGAGACCTCGCTAAATAGTTGCTAATGGCTGCGGAATCTTGTCTATGCGATCCCATCCCTTTTCGAAAAGCCAATCACTATCGTTCGTGTCATCATCCTCACAGATCGTAAAAATATCATTCGTGTCATCATCCTAACAGCTCGTAAAATACATAGAAAGCTTCATACAATTATCCATGTGCCAGAATGTTCCCCATCAACTTCAAGTGGAAATCGGGGCCTGGCCCTGAGGAGCGGAAGAGGCCACTCCAGCAGCGAATTTAGTCTTCAAGGCCGAGATGGAGGGGGAGAAGAAATATTCACCCCCCCTTGGGATGACGAAATCTTGGTCTGGGAGCGTGATGTTCGTGGTGGGATCGTTGGGGTTGGTACCGCTGATCTGCCTGATACCCCCACCGACCTTCTGTCCGATGATAGCATCAAAGCCAGGAACGACTCCATCCAAGGGTGGGATAGGCCCAGCCGAAGTCACAGCATTGACTGGGAAGTTCGGAGCATTGGCCCAAGCTAAGAATAAGCCGCAAGTGAATAAGATGGCAAGGGGGTGATGAATAAAGAGAAGGTCGTACATTGCTGAATGAAGTGGAATCCATCGTCGATGCTGCTGGAGTAGCAGACAAATAGAAGGCCACGGCCATGGTGTGTCTTCTTGTCGTGGTGCTCCTGGTGTGTGACCTCAGGCCCGAATTGAATGCCACGACGGATGATTCGACTACGAACGAATAGGGAATAGTCAGCAAAACAGGCTTTGAAAGGGATACGATGAGCTCAACTGACCGGTTGTCAATATCCGCGTTCAAAGGGGGCCCCTCCAAGTCGTTACGGGGGTATGCCTTTCGGATGTGAGCAGCGAAAGGACATTTCGTCTGATCGCCTCTAACTAATGAATCACCGAAGTCGAAATCGTTGTTTCTGCCGTGAGTTGTTGGTCAGTTTCGCCCTCTGGGATCACAAGGCTGCCAAAGCCCACCTTTGAGCATCTGCCGCCAGCTTTGGGTCGTCTTTGAGGGGAGTTATCTCGATGGGAGCACCTATTGGGAGCGCAGTGGTGAGCGATACAGTCGGAACGAGAGAGAGAATGTACATACCGCTCTTCCATCGGCCCACAATCCTAGCACCAAGGAGCTCGCTACCTTCCTTCCGCGACAAACCAGGTAGGACGATGGGGTTGCTTTCCAGGAAATTGTCAAACTCGGGGACCATCTGGAATAGATATCTGAAGGTCAAGAAACTTCCATCTTTAGCCCAATCAGGTCGGGCGGCAGCGCGACTATCTCCATTTTCCTTCGCCAGGATGAACCCCGGCCTGATCGAATCTTGGCCTGGGAAGGGGTGTTGGTCGAACTGGTCCACTGCAGGGTTGGAGATACCGTCAAGGAATCCGAAGCTTAGCGAACATTAGCAGTGATTCGAAGGTGCATGTCCCGCAAAATACATACTGCTCATGGGCACTGACTAGGCCAGGACGGACATCTCCGCGAACGTGAGTTACTTCGGAAATTGAAGCATGGGAGGTGCCGACGCCGAAGATGTGCTTAATCTCGTCGAGTTTCTTGTGCACTGAGGCGTGGCAATCTCCAGCAACAAAGATCACACCGTGAATGTCCTTGAGGAAGGGGGCTTCCCAAGCTGGGGTGAAAGTGTCACCGTTCTTGGTACCAGGGTCACCAAGAACTTCAGCATCCTTGCGCTGGCCGGTGGTAAAGGAGGCATCGCTCAGGTCGTCCGTGATCCCGAGCTACGTAAAATATTAATGACTAGTGGACGATGATAAGGAAGGAATCTGCACACCTTCTGGAGACCAAGATGAGAGAAGGACACATTGACAGCGGCCATGGGGACCATGCCTGGCCTCTTCTGGCGTTTGTGCTCCTTGATCGCTTCGCGGTCCTTGATAATTCCAGCGGACGTCTTGACATGAGGAATAAATTGGGCCATGTTGGCCTTGAATCGATCGACGTTGGTAACATCGAAGAAGAAGTAGGTCTCAGTCTTCTTTGGCAATCCGCCGCTGCAATATACATGTAGTCAGTGACGGTGGCAATTTATGGTCTGGACGGAGGTGAAGACGTACAGGATATCGCCTTGAATGTTGTTGAGGTCGAGAGTTGGTGCAGGTGTAGACATATTGAGTTGTTTACTGCTTGGGGGCGTTATGTGAGTAAGGTGTGGGTTTGGGGGGATATGGGAGCGTACCAGATATCAGATGGTTGTAATTGAGGACGCCAGAGCCTTTATATACTCAACGATGGCTCCAGCGGTTGGAGATCAGCCACCGATAGACATGGAGGTATGTAGGTCGAGTCAGGGCCGGAAAGGATATACGAGGTTATGGCCTGCGGCGCGGCGCAGGTCCAGGTCAAGTGGACAAGGTTTCAATTCAATGGTAACGAGAATGGCAGGTAATCTTGCCCAAGAAATCTAGATGTGATGAACACAAAGGCGAGAGCTTCTGGCGTATGTACGTGCGGGAAGGTACTCGTCGGCGGTAATAGAAACGATACCATTGGTTAACGGCATACTGCTGATCTGGAGACTGCTAAGGGCGCTGCTTTGAGATCACAACCAGCTAAGGTCAAGTGGGGATACTCACGAAGGCAGCGCGCCACCGCTGGTGCTACTTACCTGCACTGGCCGATTGATCGCGCCCATCTTCATTGATAAGGCGCAAGGATGCCGGGGGCGCAAGGATTGCCACACATTGGAGCCTCCTCAGCATTCGGTAAAGCAACGGCAGTGCTTCTCAACTGATCCGTTCTTTGTGGTATGGGTTACCTACAAAGTTACAATTAATAACCGCTCGGTCGTCGCTAAATATAGGTAGAAGTGAAGCTTCGGAACTTGAAAGTTCTAATAACGAGGCACCAGGGAGTTTCTCGTGCAGGCATGCATACGTCTCTATATAGCGGGAAAGACTGTCGCACAATACTGCATCCAGGCTAGTGTATAAGAAATTCGAGGTAGAATATGCATCTCGGCTGAAGAAGATCTGCGACGTGTAAAATGCGCAGAGCCATTCGTTTGGATAGACGCATCGAAGGGGCTACGACTACCCCAGGGCGATAGACAAGGAACCTATGGAGCGGGGACAATTATTTGCTTCCTGGCTTCTGTTCATCGAGAAAAGCACGGGGATCTTACGTACTTCATCATTCATGTTATCTCTTGCTCATCAAGAGGGCTTCATTCGTACAGGAGGCAAAGTACCTCGTAGTACCAAGGCAGTGGGTGCGGGGATGGATTTGTTGTCCCAAGCGTCTCGAGCGTTGATAGGTAGGACCATTGGAAGAGTCGTTTTAATCCTACTGGGGCCAAGGGCGGGCTGCGGGGGGAAGACGGCATCAAGACTGATCCACAATGTATGGCCAGATCATGCCGTTTAGCTTTCAACGCTGTTATGTACTGCAAACCAAGGAAGGGGTGGCAAAGAAGGCCGCAAGGACTTGATGGAGATGCCTGTTATGAAACGAGTGGTGAAGCGGTGGTCACACCACCTGACGCCAGTATTAACAATGGTCATACCATATAGCAAGAAAGGTCTTGACCGATTACTTTCAGCTCAAACTTCCATTCTTGACAAATTATACTCTTGAAATTATATTCTTCCTCTCCCGGGTTTGAATGAACTCAAGGGGTTTCTGCCTCCAGAAAGTGTCCACGGTAAAACACAAAGAGCAAACATATATCTGTTAAAACCCTTACTGTGTTTCCCCTTCGAAGCCACGATTCCGGAAAGCGAAGCAGGCGGGCGCATTCTTGCCAGATTTGATAATAACTTTGCGGTGAACGAGCAGCCTGTGCAGAAGCGTTTCGAACGCCCCATAATACTCATTCGCCTCCGATAGCTCAATTTGAGCAACGGCGCCAAGTCTGGTCAATGGGAGGGTCATCAGTAACGATTCTGAGCTCTCATTTGAAGAAAATATACCGTAACTGTACCCCACAAGCGACGAGCGCAGTCCGGGCAGTCGCGGTCACCGAGCAAAAAGGAGATGCACGTGATCGCGGCCTAAGGATTCAGATTAGGTGCGACGATTCTCAAATTCAGTCAGTTTGTATCAACGTGAATCTAGTGTACACAACAGTTCATCATCAGTCTACAATGAAAGATGTAGCTTATATATATATGGGCAGTGTTGGGTTGATTCCCGTCCATTCCGGCCCTTGGATAAACTCCTTCTCGTCGATAAGGAAGTCCTGTTGACGGCCTTGATTAGCAGTGGTATATACTACAATTGTAAAGACTCACCAGAGGGCATTCTACCAATGCGCCTCTCACTTCATCCAAGCGCGATTTCACGCGTTCAAGGGGAATGCCCGGAACGACGTGTCCGGTCTTGACTTTCGGTAGATAATTCTGGATGGGAAGGTCATCAATGGCGTGTTACATGGAGCCGAAATGACAGCCCTCACTTCATAAGCCTTCCAACTCCTTACAAGATTTGAAGGGACAGGTCTGAATATTTCCGTGAAAATCTCTCGATTCTTGCGGGCCGTAGTGTTCCATAGGATATCAGTATTGTCCGACAGCGGATCAGCAACTGCGATGTCGTCTTGACTGTCGAAATCATAGTCGATGGGGATCGGTGCGGGTCGCATTTGCCTGGTCACAGTCGTTTGTCTGTCGCCGCATTCTTGGGGCTTGATAAGTCCCAGATGCTCTCTGAACAGCTGGCGGCGCAGGGTTGATGCGAAACGAGCAGCTTTGTACGGTCGGCCATTCATAGTTGTCTCGATTTCGTCTTTGTCTTCAATTACTACGGCGATTTCCGAGTCGCCGTCGCCCTAACGGGGAGGATATCTAATGAGGTAAAGGGTGTTACGGTGGGGCGCTCAAGCGTACCTTCTGACTGCGGTCGTTGATATTGGCTGAACCCATCTAGACGATATCCTTAAGTGTATGATCAAGAGAATGAAACGCAGTGACGCACTATAACACGTCGGTCATCTACGATCATTAGCTTGGAATGAATGTACAAGAGCTCTGAAACATAACTGCCAACACATATGAGCAAAGGTACTCCTCTTCAAAACTATGAGACTCACGCCTGAAGCTCTTCCTCTTCACTACCAAGCCATTTCTCCTCCAAAAGGCTGGTCCTGTCGTGCAACATATGCTGCGCGACGCTGTCTGCGACGTCCTCGTCTCCACGAAGCGTATCAGCCCCATGCTCAAACCTCTGCACAATCTGCCTTGCTTCCTCTTCGGTGGGCGGAATCCGGATGGACTCGATCTTCGCGGGAGTCTTCTCGCTTAGAACGACACCCTCTGTATTCGGCTCAGGAATCTGGAACTTGGCTTCCGTTTGCACGTTTTCGTCGAATTCGTTCCCAATCCACTCCCGAGCAAGAGCAACTTGAGCCTCAAGGAATCGGACACCTGAGTTTCTTTCGATCTGCGAAATGTATGATTCTAAAAGGAAGTGAGCAGACACTTATTCGGGAGTAATATGAATACTGACCATACGGTGCGTTGATCCGGTCATAAGAACGGAGGTGGTAGAATCGGATGTAGTCTAGTCTTATCGAGAGAGAAGAGGTTTCAGGCAGAGCGGATATCGTTGATGCGACAACTTACGGTTCAATACCAGCATCTCTGAGCTCCTCGTAAATACTGCTACCGCCACGGTTGATGGATCTATATTGTGCAGCCATGATGATCTTCAATGAGCCTTCGGTCTTAATATCGCCAGCAAACCCAGGGACTTCGGGGATGCACACAATGACCTGTATGGTAGTTAGCACGCCTGTTTGAGAGCTAACGAAGAAAGGATACGACAAACCTTGAACCGTGCACCCTCTTGGAACGCGCGTTTAATCCTGCGAACTAGGGCCCCACCAATTTGGTTCACAACTGGCCCGCAACCAGGTTTGGTGGCGGTTATGCTAGATACAGTTCTTTCTCAACCCCAAGCCGTTCCAGAGTGAAGAGAACATACAAAAATTGGTTCTCTGCAGGTCGTAAGCATCTAGGGATTCGCTACCAAAGGACTTGTGCTTACCGATGTAGATAAAGTGCTCGGCCTCGTCAATGAGCTGAATATCTAGAAGAAATCATTCTATGGTCGCTCCCACTCAATGTAGGAGTGACTCACAAGCATTCTGAATACTCGTCTCGTTCAGGACGCCTATAAACAACGCTTTAAGCGTGAGCGCGCTATCACAGGCATGGTTCTAAGACGAACCGTGGGACCAATCAGAAACACTGCGCACGACTTGGATGTCGCAGTTAGTAGATCCCGGGTGTTGGTATTGCTGATTGTCGTCCTCATCCTCGTCTGCTTCGTCCTCGCCTCCAGACCTATGCCAACGGTTCTTGAATCTCCGTCCCATCTCATGCCACTGTTCTCTATGAGGATGGCCTGCATGCAGCCTCTTTCAGAACATGGGTATGAAATCAATGAGGTGGAGACTGACGAGCAACGGGTTCGTGTGGTGCAGTCTCCACGTTGTGAGGCAAGGCCAACCAATCGTACCGCCTACGAACGATACGGGGTAAGGGTAGATCCCCGGTTGATATCGAAGAACTCACGAATCATTACGATACTGGAGAGAGAATGTTAGGTAACATTGGGAAGGGGATTTTTGGCTCAGCTAACATACCTTTCGCTTCTTAATTTCATTCCATCTTTCTACGAAGTGTTGCACAACATCGAGGACCGCAGGGCCCGTCATAGTCATATGGACCTACCAGGTGTATAATTAGTTATCACGGCCTCCGGAAAGGAGGTATAGACAACTTACATCGTGCCATGGCATCCTGGCGCTTTCTAGGATGGACAAGGTATTACTTGCGTACTCATACACATTCTGGAAGTCCTGGATTCTTGCGTTATTGTAGTCCTGACCGGGGAAAAGCGTCCTCGAAAAGTCTGCTGGGTGGACATCGGCAAGAGGGTGATTGTTAGTGTCCCAGCGGCCAAAGCAGAGATCAAGACCTCCAATAGCAACATAGTGGTTGTCCACTGCCACGACCTTCTCGTGGTGAGACCAGAACTGTACGTTATCTGTGTGTCACACGTTAGTTATTTAGACAGTACGATACCACAACTAATAACGCACCTTTGGATCCAATGTGGTCTGGGTGACGGATGCATAGGACATTGGGATGTAAGCTCGAAAGCACTCTCTTCGCAAGACAGTGAGCTTTAGCATCCCTGAGCGCGAGGCGACTTACCTTGGTGTGCTTCGAGCTCATTGACATCGTTTGCGTCACCTTTCGATCAGGGCGTTTGTTATCTTGATCCGGAGCAATCGGGCATCGTGACACATACCTCTTTGTACACAATGACATAGATTTTGACGCCCTGCTCGGCCTTGCGCTTCAATAGCCTATCAAGCCTCCATTCCGGATAGTGCGCGGGCGGTCGGCGAAGGTAGAGCTCGGGTGTCAACCACCAGTCCTATTCATCGATGAGAGATTTCCGGAAGGCGGAGGGGTTGTTCTTACCATGATGAAGATGACATCCCGCGCGCTGTCTATCATTTCGGAAACGGCCCACATATAATCGTGGCCGTCGACGTGCCTGTCAAGAAGTCAATGCATGAGGCGGGGGTGGGGAGACGCTGTCCCGACGCACCATTTCGCGGTGTTATCTGATCTCTTGTGAGCAAAACTGTTGAACCGATGCTCGGCCATGATTTGTGCACGAACGGCGTCTTGTGCTTTCTCCTCGGGGTCATCATGGCGCCCTAGCGAACATCGAGGTCAATACCTAGACATTGCCATCCTATTTGATTCACGCACGATTGGGATTGATGATGCCTGGTCGAGGCTTCAGAGCTTCGCCCTCAAGAACAAAGAAATAACGCACCTATTGCTTGAGCTCTGGCACGCTCAAAACCATCAGGCAGTTTGGCGACTAGATCCTTGAGGAACGACATGGTCAAGCGGTAGTGAGATGGTGGTCCTTGTTGAAAGAAAGTTAGTGCTCTCAGGGGGACAGGAATGATGTTGCTGAGGCAATGCCGTTGTGGCGACCCCTGTTTTTGGGACTATCTTTAGACAAAGACAAGCGTGTGCTGCGCATCGGAGTGCCAAGGAAACGGAAATGCAGTTCAAATTCACCGCGTGATCCCCGGAAGAGATTTTGCCTTGGTCTCTGCAGAATCTTGGTGCGTTTCCTATCGCGTGAACACAAGTGTATTGGCATTGACGAGAGGCCTTACATTGCAAAGATATCGATGTACGATAAGATTGGGCACTGGGCGCAAACGAAGCTTGAGCCTTGAACAGCGCCGTCAAGTCGCCATGAGGTTCTAGCCTGAGCTCGAGCTTCCGGTGTCTTCCATTCCTCCATGCACTGCGGGTCTTCCTTGACTTCCCCTTCAACTCAAAAGGACTATGGACTATCTGTCCTAGTTGTCTCCATGCCTAGTAGAGTGCTTAACTGCACTGTGGCGCCGGCTGCGTGAGGGACGTGTCGTCAGCTCGGGCCGCTCGAGCTCGACCGTGGCCGCTTCACCAATGCCCTCGGTGGAAGTCAACCGCCGCTATCTCTTCCCGGTACAAGCACCGTCCTCTGGTGATTTCAGTAGGCGAGGAGGGGCCCCGTCGCGTCGTGTGCCTCGAATTTGCCTGAGTTCGCAGTTCTAAGCTGTAGTATCGCGAACGAGTACTAGTAGGTACTTTGCTGCCAGGCAAAAGTTTGCTTTGTTGAACGCGACTGTGGCAGGAGGATAGAACGCCCAGGCATCGTCCAGCTGTCCGATATGAAGCCTGGTAGACACCATTAACTGTTTACTAGAGAAAATAATCAACCTAGATCTTGGCGTCGGTGTCGTACTGAACAATGAGCGGAAGACTGAAAAGCGCGTCGCGTTACGTAAATGTTCATCGTCAGTCGCGTCCTCATTAAATCGAGTGCTGAGAGGGGTGACCAAAACCATCTATCGGTGTCCGAGTGCATGATTCAGCTTACAGGTAATTATACATGGTACATACAGAAGAAGTATAGAGCGTGACAACGGCAGCGAAATATAGATCAAGGAATATATACACATATACCCACCTAACCAACGGACGCGTTGGTGTACTGCATCTGTCCATCAAGACAATAGAAAGAAAGAAAAACACTCGTTGAACCACAATCGACGCCAGGAGACCAGAGAACCAAAACAAAGTCAAAGGGAAAGAATATAGGGTGTCATTATATACTTATTGGTGGTCGGCGTAGTAGAAGGTGCTGGCGCTTGGCAGCATTGCGTTCCCCAGCCAGTTTATTTATGGCGTTCAGTAGATCACCACGGCGCAAGGGTTCTATGATGAGAGTTGGTCAGTTATTGAGGTATGCCGCGTCGCAGGAACTCACTTGTGATATGGTCATCCTGGGTGGTTGCGTTAGCGAAGGAAGAGTAAAAACGAGACAGAAACTCACCATGCCAGCTTGCAGGCAGCGTTCCCTATCACCAATCACTGACAAGGAATGAGACAAAGCCAGACCATGAGATGTTTAGGAAGCACGCACTAGCATGGGCGGTGAGAGCGATGATAGGCGTAGGTGATAGGCCGGTGTGCATCTCGTAGGATCGGATTAACTCCGTGGCTTCCATGCCCCCCATGAAGGGCATTGACACATCCATCTACACAGCGAATCAGCAAGGCATTGATGCTAAATAGACAAGGGCTTACCAGGATGATGTCAAAGGGTCTATTCTGAGTGACCCTGCTCTTGAACGCGTCAACGGC
The DNA here is from genome assembly GCA_012980535.1 of Pleurotus pulmonarius. Taxonomy (NCBI): domain Eukaryota; kingdom Fungi; phylum Basidiomycota; class Agaricomycetes; order Agaricales; family Pleurotaceae; genus Pleurotus; species Pleurotus pulmonarius. The sequence goes on along the minus strand of SJKF01000012.1, from coordinate 741,951 downwards.
GAGGCTGCCGTTCTCTGCTATCTCCACATTATGGCCGTACTTCTCCAAGATTTTAACCGCCAGCTTCTGATTGACCAGATTATCTTCAGCCAGTAGGATGTCGAAGACAACGTCGTTGGGAGCAGAGACTGGGCTGACGGTATTGGACTCGAGAGCTGATATGAGAGCTGATGCTAGATCTTGAGCGGTGGCTGGTGTTGTGACATGAGAACTGATGCTGTTGTCGAGACACCATTTCACTGGGTGATAGAAATTAGCGTTATCGAGCGGGTATGTGGAAGGCATGAAGAGTTGCGAAGCAAGATAAGTGGAAGAAAGTATATAAAATGAGCGAAACCCAACGTTTACTCACGGTTCAGGCGGGGAATTGAAGGCGCTAGGAGGACGATGGGGATGTACCGTAGGTGCTCGAACTCGCGAATGGACTCTGTCTTCGGACGGAATCACCAGGGTTAGCAGCTAATCGCAGGAAGGAAGGTCAGGCTCACCATGCTCAGTGAATCCACAATGATAGTATCTATATGTGGGCATTTGTCCTTGTCGGCGACCTCGGAAATTTGATGAACAACAAACGGACGGAGCCCGAGCTCTGGAATCCTGTCTACGACTCCTGTTTTGTCGCACAGTGTATCCATAAACATGATCGTGCGCTTGGCGAATGGTGCCATCTTCGCCATCGTAGACTCCACCGAGCTGTAGCTGATCTGCGAGGTAATAGTGAAGTAGAATTTGCTGCCTTTCGACACTTCACTTTCTACCCACATATTACCCTGCATCAGTGATACCAGACGTTTGGAGATGGACAAGCCAAGGCCAGTACCACCGTACTCCTAACCGGACCGGTCAGAATAGATACAAGTGCCATGGTGTCAATAACGTACCCTGGTTGTAGAACCATCAGCCTGGCAGAAAGTGTCGAATATCAGGTTCAATTTGTCCTTCGCGATACCAATACCCGTATCCATGACGCAGAACTCGAGGGTAACGTGTTGATCGTCGAGTGCCAGTAAGCGAGTGCTCAAGGCGACGTGTCCTTTGCGGGAAGCTTTGCTAGGGGTGAACTTGATTGCATTGCCGACAAGGTTGGTGATAACCTGGCGAAGGCGCAGGGAGTCGCCAATGAGTTGATCAGGAATATCCGGCTCGACGTCGTACGTCAAATCAAGCTTGTTTTGAGAAGCGCGGACGACGAGGGTCTTCAAGATTCCAAAGACGGTTTGGCGGAGGGAGTAGGAGACAGCTTCCATGGTCATACGGCCGGCTTCGACTGAAGGACGGGCTTAGCAACGTGGGAGCAATGAGAGGGCCAACAATACGCACTCTTTGAGATATCCAAAATGTCATCGATAATCAATAGAAGCGACCTAGCCAAAGAGTGCACCAGCAGCAAACTCTCTCGTTGTGATCTGTTCAAGTCGCTGTCCAGAGTCAACTCCGTCATACCGATGATGCCATTCATTGGGGTCCTAAAGACGACGTGGCGTTGAGTTACGAAAGCCTGATATGAACATAACTTACCTGATTTCATGACTCATATTCGCCAGGAACTCACTCTTACTCCTGTTCGCCAATTCAGCGGCCTCCCTTGCAGCGGTGTTCTTTTGGATACTGTCGCGCAGGTTGAATACCATTTGATTGATCTGAGTCTTGAGTGAGTCCATTTCTCCATTGGCCTCGACAGTGATGAAACGAGTGAAGTCGCCGTCCATGGCCGCGGCGCTGATTTGAGCAAACCCTCGCACTTGAGTCGTAAGGTTGCTAGCCATGGTATTGACGGACAGACTGACCATCCCGACGTCATCATCAGTGTTCGTCGAGTTGGGATGAAGAGGGAGAACGCACGTAATTTCTTGCCAGATTCCCTGAACATTACCAACCTCAGCTTGGACACCGAGCTTGCCTTCTGTACCGACTTCTCTTGCAACCTTCTTCACTTCAGAAGCGAAGATGGCCAATTGGTCAATCATGTCATTGATGGTATTCACCAAGTTCAGCATCTCCCCGGAGACCGATACGCCAGTGATCTTCTGTGTCAAGTCACCCCGAGCTACAGCAGTCTAGCGGACAATTGTGAGCAAGAACCTGCTCGAAGAATTAAACCGAGCCTACCGTTGCAACGGCAATATTTCGAACTTGAAGTGTCAACTATAGTAGAGTGTTTGGGTAAGTTGCAAAAGACGAAGTGCGTAGATAAAAACTGACATTATTGGCCATGACGTTCACATTGTCCGTCAGATCCTTCCACGTGCCACCGACGTTGGCTACTCTAGCTTGTCCGCCAAGTTTCCCCTCCGTACCAACCTCTCTGGCTACCCTATTCCGAAAGACCAACATCAATACAATTCGCAGCGTAGATGCTTTGTAAATAAAAATGATGCGCACCTTGTAACTTCATCCGCGAACACACTCAAACTCTCCGTCATCCCGTTCACAGTCTCCTTCAAATCCAGGATTTCTCCACGCACATCCACTTCAATCTTCTTCGTCAAGTCGCCGCCTGCGACGGCCTTGGTAACTTCGGCAATGGAGCGCACTTGGTTCGTCAAGTTCATGGCCATCAAATTGACATTGGATGTTAGGACCTAGCCATTACCGATAATCAGTCAGGGGAGCAATCCCTAAGCAATGATACCGACCTTCCACATGCCCTTCACTTCGGGTACCGAGGCCTGACCGCCGAGTATGCCCTCCGTGCCTACTTCCAAACTCACCCTGGTCACTTCCCTTGCAAGGGTGCTTAGTTGCTTGACCATCTGGTTGACCTACAGTACCAATTTCAAAACATTCACGTAAATCCACTCTAATGTTTACGTACCGTCTGCTTCAAATCCAGCATTTCGCCTTGCACGTCGACCTCCACGAACTTGCTTAGATCGCCAGCAGCCACAGCCTTTGTAACGTCCGAAATTGAGCGCACTTGGTCAGTCAGATTGGAGGCCATTTTCTAATTGATAGACGAGTCAGCATTGATGCCGAAGAACACGACATGTTGGTGATCGAGCCCGAGGCATGTCTGGTCTACACAAGGGCGGGAAGTTGAAAAGACGTACGTTGACGTTCCTCGTCAAATCAGCCCAAGTCCCTTGAACCCCTTCGACCTTGGCTTGGCCACCCAAAATGCCTTGGGTCCCAACTTCCAAAGCGACACGAGTGACTTCACTGGCAAATGCACTGAGTTGATCCACCATTGAGTTGACCGTACCTACGACGTCACAGCAACGATCGAGGATCAGGACCGTTTGTACAGACGCAGAGAATGTACGCACCCTTGAGCGTGCTCATCTCGCCTTCTACCTGGATCTCAATCTTCTGCGTCAAATCCCCCTTGGCTACGGCTGTCGTCACATTTGCAATAGATCGGACTTGGTCCGTAAGGGATGAACACATCCTATTGACCTGTGAATCGAAATGCGATGGATATCCCGCCGCACCGTCAGACCACAATCCATCCGCGAGGGGACATATGCCTGCGAACTTACATTTCGAACCAGCTCATACCAGACCCCTTCAACATCAGGAACGTGGGCTTGACCACCGAGTTTACCTTGGGAACCGACTTCTAATGTTACGCGGGTGACCTCTGCTGCTAGAGCGCGGAGTCTGTGCGAGATAGGTCAGTTTCTTCGATAGGGTTCCATGAGTGGAGTGGGAAGAGCGAAAGAGTATGGTTTTAGTGATAAGAAGCATGGGGTGGGAGTTAACGTGGGTGGAGGAGGGAGGCTGTTCAAATAAGGGTAAAATGGCGGAGTCCACACCTAATGACCATGCCGTTAACCGTATTCTTCAAGTCCAAGATTTCACCGCGCGCATCAACGTCGATTTGTTTGGATAAATCACCTAGTGCGACGGCTTTTGTGACCTGCAACAGGGCGACATCGAGTTGAGAGGACAGATTGGGATGAAGGAAGAGCTAGAGGCTAACCGTTGCAATTGATCGGACCTGACTTGTGAGATTTGCCGCGAGTTTGTTTACAACGCCAGTCAGCTCCCTCCAAGTGCCTTCGACGTCCAGAACCAGGGCCTGACCACCGAGTTTGCTACAGCGTATGAGATCTAACGAAGGCACTAAGAAGGCACGACTTACCCTTCGGTACCCACCTCTTGACTGACCCGAGTGACTTCTTTAGCGAATTGTCCTAGTTTGTCGACCATACCGTTGATAACGTCCTTGAGTTGAACCATAACGACACCTTGTACCGGGACCGTAATCTTCTGGCTCAGATCACCTCGCGCGACGGCATTGCAAACTCTAGCGACGTCCTGAACCTGAGCTTTCAGTAGCCTCAGTTCCTCTACAGCACTCATCCCGCTTTCGAATGCTGCGTGCACGAGTGGGCCCATAGGCACGACCAATGGCGAACCGGAGGATGGCGCGGATGCTGGGAAAGAGAGGGTTGATAAGGAGGCAATTTTGGATACCATTATAGCGTCCGTAACGATCCTGCTACACGTTGGGCACTTTATGTTGTCGTGTACGATCGTGGGTGGAGCCGAGGACGACGAAAGCACTGGTAGCCCACTACCAACATATGTTGGAGGTTCCTTAGTAAATACCTCCTCCTCTTTCGGTGAGTACTCGGGAGAGGCATGCAGGGAACTTGCGAATGGATTGTCGTTATCTCTCAAACCTTCCAAGGAAATTGTCATGGGCGTAGAATGCGCGGGGGTCGATGATCGGAGAGGATGACTTCCCATTTGCTGCCTTGGTAGGTCCCCCGGTGTCTCTGGCTCGGGGGAAGACGCGGGAGTCGAATCGTTCTGAAAGCTATATAGATTCTGCTTAAATTGCCAACAATTTGTGGACTTACAACTGACGAGCCTCTGCTCTTGTTCGATTCTGCGTCGTACATCCTCTTCGCAAAGTTGCTCAAGGAATTGAGGATTGTGTCCGTCGTCCAATCCGATGGGCCATCATACCTTGGCAATGGTGCAGTGGCAGGGCCGACCTCGTAGAGGGAGAGCAGAGCAATGAGATGGGCTCTAAAAGGGTCAATATTTGAGGACGGTGGGGAGAATGGTGTCGAAGCCGACGAGCTGAGCATCGCCATCGTGGCGAACGGCGACAAGATGGGTCTGCGAGGGAGCTGCAGAGGTTCAGGAACGATGAGGAGGGGTGGTCTGCAGGGAAGCTTACACCGTGGTAACCTATTACCATATTGAGCATCGCGGACTAGGGGCTTTCGTCCTGCTCCTCCCCCGCTGAGAGCTGAATCTTATACTTGTTCTTCGAAATGGACCATCCCATTTACACGCTTTCCAATCCAGGGTTCTATTGCTTCATTTCTCACTGCTGATCTTATTAGGGTCCACCACGCTCCAGACCATCACATCTTGATATCGGGGATGTTCTGCCTCTTTTGAATCTCTTGCTGTATACAATGTCGCTGCGGGGAATGTCCACAATATGACCCGGCGGGTTAATCGATATGTCAAATAGCCTTAGCTCGCATGACCAATAGGCCTGATGAGCCTACCAGAAGCACACCCGCATTCTGACCAAGACTACTGGCGGAATGCAAGGTATCTCGGCAGAATGGTTTCTGTCACTTGCCCAGGTCTAGAGGCACGACACGAGGGGGTGCACTTTACCACTAGACATCGTGTGTCCATGTCCTTTAGGAAGTCGGGGTCCTGGTGTGATGTGTGACAACGTTAGTGTAATTTCTATTTCATCCACCCAGTCTCACGTACGATCCTTCGAAAATACATAGGCAATAAGCTTCAAACATGTTGTGTTTTAGGCCCATATTTGCTACAAGATTCTTTCTTTCGACGGAGAATAACGGCAAGTTTCCGTCATCATCTCTAGCGATTAGATTAACGCACCTCCGTCTCCGTAGTGTCGAAGGCCCCACTTTGCCTGATTCTTCCTGCCCACAGGGGCTCGTTGCAACGCAAACACCATTGCAAAGTCCCCCGTCGGGCCAACTAAGTACAGTAGGCATTAGGGATTCGGCGACGGATGGATACCCCCGTTCAGCAACGGCACGCGACACTCAAGTTGCATGTTCGCGGACCGGGGGACCTCCACGCGAACTTGTACGGTTTATTCTTTTCTCAGCACTTATGTTTTTCACGAACACTCACCCAGATTATACACCCCCTGAATGGCCCCTTTTACCACACAACGACCTTAGTTCTTAATCTTGCGATGCTCCCTCTTATAGGTTTTATTTTGGGCTGAATTGATGCCAGTAGATGTACCATGATAAATGATCAGAAACAGAACTCAGGAGATAACAACCCACTCACCGACACAGACTGATCTTTGAATCCCTCAACTTTTGGTGCCATTCTGGGAGAACATCTTTTGAATGGTATATATCTGACAAACTGTGAGCAGTGATCTGAATTTTGCTGGATGAAGCTCGGACGTTTTCCCCCTATACTGCCCCTTCAGGTACAGGGGTACAGGGGAAGCATTGGCACATGGTCTCAAGTTCTAATAATATTGGAACAGCAAAATCAAGCTGATGGTGCACCCGTAGTTTGACTTGCTTCCTTATTCTTCCTGCAATCCTGCGAGTGGTGGTCCCTCTCTTAAGACATGTGAAGCACCGGCCTTTTTCCATGAGCGTTTGTACAAAGATCATTTGGGTTTTAAAGTGCCATTGTTTGGGCTCAACGGTCCTGGCCTGTTTCAGAGGTTAATCCAGTTGCATCATCACGATGGATGGGCAATCATTGCAAGGTAAGCGCACCAGTCCAACACCATAGTGTACAAAGCTCAGCAAAAGCTCAGTGTTTTCTAGCCGCCATGAGGGTCACAAAAGTCTTTCTGATAATGATAGGCCTACCAAGTCTCAAGATCCTCACAGTGAAGGAGAACAAAAGCTGGGAGCTGCTGGCATACATAGGCATAATATATGACCCATTGTTGGCATTGGGTGACATCAATCATGTTTTTAATTAAGGTGATGGAAGGCAGCACACCAACGAGGGTAGGCAGCATTTCCATGCTTGCGATGTGTGCTAACTAGCATCTCAGATGATTTGCTGACTGACATTCAAGGGGGGCGGGTTTGTGATGTAAACTACAAGTCTACAACAGACACAACCTCTACTTGATAGATTTAAATGTACACGATATACACTTGATAGAGCAGAATCTGAATTAATGAAAGGTACGCGAATGTATACTGAGATGCCAGATAATTTGTCCACCAATCACTTAGTCACAAAAGGAGACATAGGCATTATCTAAACATTCTCGCAGACGTGAAATGATGATAACGAGGCTCACTCAAAGAACGAAGCAGAGAAACGGGTTTATTTCATGACCCCTGACCCCTGGTCAACCCCCCAATCGGGCGGTTTTCGAACATGGGCGACCTAGCTTTTCAAGCAAGGCAAACAGTTGGAACAATAAAGTAGCTGTATAGCCCTAGTTACTTGGTGAGATGCATATGCCTTTGTGGGTACCCAAAACCAGGTAACCTCAGTCTCGCCTGTCCATGCCTTATGGTCATTGACCGCGGTGTACCGTATAGCTACTGTGACTGTGACTGACAGAGAAAGAGTGCCAGGACCCCCCGAGACCGCAATGGAAGCCATCAATTACCAAACGCAGGCCTGGGGGGGGACTTGATCAATATCGGGGAAACCACGAGGCGCTATGGGAGAGCACGTTTAACAATAACTGATTGCCAGCGCGCAGGTGACGGAAGCTTAACACTGCAGTGCTGCAATAGGGCCACCGCATTCTGTAGAGGCGAGGCGTGGCGAAAGCTCAGATTGAAAAAGTCAAATACGTTTGAGGTTGCTTTCAACGTACTGCGCAATACTTATCGGTGCCTAAACAATCTACTTAATAGTTGGGATGGCTATTTCAGGGTGGGTGCAATAATGACGCCGGGGATAAGCTTTGTGTTATGTTTCAACAAAATTAGCACGATGGAAGTAAGTACCTTCTTTCTCCGCCAAGCCGACGCCGCCGACGTGGACGAGGCGCACAGAGGAGCATGTACATGCAAATTATCACCTCAGAACGAGCTGATTGGTGGTTAAAATGAGTGAATGTTGAGCCCCACGCATTGTCAGCAGCGAGAATTTGATGTGCTCAGTCATATGTGGGCAAGACCATTTCTGGTCGCGACGATCATTTGACATGGGCCTTGTTTCCGTTGATGCGCCTGTGCAATCTGCACCCCCTCTCGTCCCTCGCCGTGAGAGCAGCGGATGAGCATGCTGCGTGCCGGGAGAGAAGCAGGGAGGTGTATACGAGTCCATACCCGAACGGCGGTGGTAAGAAGGCAATTTGACCGGTGACCAGCCTGGGCATGAAAGACTGCAAAAGTTTACGTTAAAACATCCAATCAGCCGGGTGTACTTGTGAATAGAAGTCGAAGGCACGCAGTTCATTCATCTTCGAGCGCTCACGGCAGACTTCCTCGCTGTTAGTCAACAGCGCAGTAGTTGAAGCCGAAGTCGATAACGGGGGATCATCTGACTTCCCCTCCCTGAAGATGCTAGCGTATTGTGTACGTCAAAATCTCCGACTACCTATTGAGAATGAACCAGCCGCTCACCATTGACTTCCAGACAAGCTCGTGGGCTGCATGCCGCCGCATCCCCTTCTAGATGGAGTGGTCGGTACCACAAGGTTCATATTATGGGGTGATGATCGCTTCAGGGTAATAAGGACACCAGGAAAGGTTTACGTCGAACTTAAAAAGCACTGGGGATCCAATGGGATGTCTTGAGGGTGCGTGCAAGCAAGATTTAGGGCGAGAACCTTTGCTGTGTCACCCTAGAGCTGTCGTGTGCCGTCAGTTGTTGTGACACACGGACATAGGACGGCTCCTCCTGCTACTGTCCTGAGGCCCTGCAAAATAAGATTTGTGGTTAAAAACATAAAAGACGAAGAGATGAAGGGATGATTAGAAGCACACGTACGAACAAGTGGATCCAACGAATTCTGAGGACCGTCCATCGGCGAGTTAGTTCAGCGCGCTAGCTTTGCAGGAGCAGGGACATTTTCTCGGGCATAGACATCGCGCTGATGAATGATTGTTATCGAATACATACCCTTGTATCCTATTCTCAAGCCGGGGGTCCGATCGGGGTAGGTACGGATGCGTCTATATCTCCATCCCTCGCTCCCAACAACTCCATCAAGTCCTGGCGACCAAACATATGGGCTGTCTGGATGGCATTGGGTTTTCCCAGACGGACATCCGCGCCACGCTCTACCAGCAGGCGTACAATATCATCGTGGCCCTTGAAGACGCACCCCGCAACAATTGACTGGCCGTTATCGTTCAATCTGTTGGGATCTGCTTTGCGCTCGAGAAGCTGCTTCGTGAGTTCCAGATGCCCGCTGTACGCGGTCAGCATGAGGAGAGTGTTGCCTATTATTAAGGTTAAGGCGAGAGAAGGCGGTATTTCCGAGCGCGTGCGTACCTTTTTCATTGGTCAGATTAACTGGAAGCCCTGCGTCGACAGCCGCCAGGAGCAGTTCGGACTGATCGTTGCGGGCAGCATCAAATATGCGATGGGCAAAATCAACGGTTTCTTGCGGTAATGCTGTGGCCCCAGAGCCAGCCTACCCAGTAAATCTCACTGATCAATGCAGAGTTGCTAGGCGGTGGCACACCATAGAAGAATTCGAGGCGCCGGACATGGTGTGTACGCGAAGCAAGTAGTAGCTGCGAAAGTTAGGCTCAATCTCCGCGTAAGGTCCCTGAGTTTAAAGTTATATATAAAGTCCCGTGACCGGTTATTCGGGTTTAGGTCACTTTAGATCATTTCACTCATACATGTCTTCGTCCTTTTCCACTTTGATCCCGAAGAAAGGCCATATAGCAGCAGCTTGTAGATCGTCTACCCCATCATCTTTGGTTCCCACAACACCTTGGATCTGATAGACTGAATGTTTCTAAGGAGCAGTCTCGCGTTAGCCGCATGCCAGATCAGACCGTAAACGCCACTCACAAGACCAAGCGACACCTTGATTCCAGGAGGGCCCGGCTTGTATGATTCTAATTCGTGATCTTTGCCATCGATCAGTTTCAGAATGTTCTTCCCCGCAACTTCGGCCTATAACAGATTTGTCAACCCCAGTAGGAAGCGAGACGTCAGCAGCGAGTTTTACCTGCGCGTACGCCGTGTGTCCAGCTTGGATAGCTCCGAACGCATCAGCAGCGTCGCCAACGGCGAATATGTGCGGGTAAGGCGTATTTTCGACAGGACCTTCCGGCTTCAGAACACCCACCTGCAACGTCCGAAGGACGTGAATGAGGTGAGTGCTTGGGTCTACAGTTGATGGATCCATTTTCTCCATGATTTGGGTGTTCGCGTGCTGACCAGTGCAAAGCATCTAGGAATAGCATGAGACGATCCACATACCCTGCGCAAAGTGTATCTTACTAATAGATCGGCAGCCAGCTCTCTGCCTTTTATGGTCCTGACAATACGCTGGCCGGAATCATTGCGCTTGGGCGGAACTTCTTCGACTGACTTGAGGTCCAACCGTTCGCCTAGGATTACATCTACGCCTAGCTTTGCCGTGGATGCGAGGACTATTCAATTTTAGCTAGCTCCCAGTCGACCCGAAGGTCCGTACATACTCTCGGTGTGCATTTCTTCATTAAACCTTGGCAACAGGCGTTCTCGGGAATGGAGAAGAGTTACCTTCTTGTCCGGATGGACTGCGGCGATGTCGGTTGCAAATTCTAGTGACGCCATTGAGGCTTACAGCATAGGGGAGGAATGTCACGGACTTACGAACTCCTAGGGCGCCGCCACCAACGACGAGAACACTAGGCGCGTCGTCGATAACTTTCTGATTCTTCTTCAGCCAGTCAATGCCCTGCGGCTTCTCACCTTGATATATCAACTCCTCTTTGTACTTCTCTGGGCTGGCGACGATGCCGCAGACATTGCTGCCCCATAGGTCGGATGGACCGGGCAAGACACTTCCGAGGGCGTACACCAGGTAGTCGAAATCAAGAACGCCATCGTTGATACCATGTTCTGGGAAGGACTTTGATAGCTTGACCGAATGTGGCGTCAGGGAGATGACATGACACTGGAGGAATAGGTGCGGATGTGGATCGTCGAGTAAAAAGACCCTACGGTATGGGATGACTGCGAGAATTAGGCCAGGGTTTCGCTAATCAAAGTGGATACTTACAGGCTTTATGCTCGTGGCTAGGAAGGACAGTGAGCCTAGGGAGAATATAAACGTCTACCATTCGGTTAGTTAGGCTTCGCTATTCTATATATCAGATTTAAGTTGCGCACGATTGGCATGTCTATTAATGATATGAGTACGCGGTGAAAGGAGACATTAGAGGCGAAGCGTACGAGTTCCGATCAATGAGAACGACCTTCCAACCTTCGGGAAGACCTTGCGCGAGGACTTGCGCAGCATGAGCACCTAGAAGCATATGATTTCAACCTTCAGGCGGGAAAATTTGCACATCGAGAGAAACAAGACCTCCGTATGCAGCACCAAGAACTACAACTGTCTTTGTAGATTGGGGGACGGCCATCTTTCCAGGCGGTAAGTGAGGGAGAAGAAGAGCTTCGATGTAGTTAGATTGACGGAGTGGTTCTTATCTGATAATTTTTATCACGGTGGGAACATCTCTTCAGGGGGACCATGCGCTTATCTCGGTTGTTATCAGCTTCGAATTGGCGTGGCTGGCGAAATCATACGGCCACCTTGCCCAGACACGCCTGGACTTGTGGGGGAGATATATATTACGGCGAATACGTTCCCCAGTCGCCGTTCACGCTCACGAATACTGAGGAAGCATTGTAAGTGGTACGCGTTCCCCTATGAACACGATAGTAATCTCCTATTTCCTAGCGCAACATGTCGACCCTCACTGCTGCACGCTACGGGAAGGATAAAGTCAGGGTTCTTCGCGTCGTGAGGGATGGAAGCTGGCACAATATCGTCGAGTACTACGTGACGACGCTCCTCGAAGGCGATATAGATGTTAGCTACACGGCAGCAGACAACTCCGTGATCGTCGCCACCGACTCCATCAAGAACATAACATATTATCTGGCAAAGGTTTCCCCCCATGTTCTCATCCCAGAGCGATTTGCTCTCCATATCGGCACCCACATCCTCTCCAAGTACTCACACATCCACAAGGCCTTCGTGACGGTGCAGCAAGTAAGGTGGACTAGGATTCCAGTCGACGGAACTGACGCGGGGCATGCTCATTCGTTCTTCCGCGATGGGGATGATAAGCGGTTCGTGAAGGTGGAGGTGGATGCAACCAAGGGGAAGGACAAACTCACCGCCACTGTTACCTCTGGCATCACCGATCTCCTCATTCTGAAGTCCTCAGGCTCGTCGTTCACCAACTTCATCCGTGACGGCTACACCACTCTCCAGGAGGTCGACGATCGCATCTTCTCGACTTCTGTGGACCTGTCATACACCTTCTCGACGATCAGCATACCCTCCCCGAGTGACGAAGCCAAGCTCGAGTTCGTTATCCCTCAAGGCTCGGGAGGGGACGTGTGGGATGAAGGGGTATCTAGCAGGGCAAGGAAGATCACGTTGGATGTGTTCGCCGCGGATTCGAGCGCCAGTGTGCAGGCAACTCTCTACAAGATGGCGCAGCAGATCGTTACCGAGCACGCCGGAATCGACTCGGTATCATACTCCCTTCCGAACAAGCACTATATCGCGGTAGACATGAAGTACATTGGACTCGACAACACGACCCCGTCCCAAGCAGAGGTGTTCATGCCCATCGAGACTCCAAGCGGTCTGATCTCCGCCACCGTCAGCCGCAAAAAGTAGTTGCTCCTTGTACATATGAATGTATTATCTACGCGAGAGTGAATATCGACTTCGGAATCATCATACCAACCTTAGAATCGGACAATCATTGTTGGGCGTTACAAGGATATGGGGATGCTTACAACATAGTTCGGCATATCAACCTATATACCGTAGCGTGAGTGCGTGCGTGAAGAAGGTAAAGCGTCAAGTCTCACCACTTCGTGTAATTTCAGATCTCCTGCGACGCCACAAAGCATGTAAGCCTCCGTTCGACCTAGCTGGTGTTCAGCTACAAGATAGTCTATCATGTACCGCACCGCGGCTCTAATTGCTGTCTTGATATCTACACAAGATTAGCAACATGAACAATGGGAGGTCATGTGTGCTATACCAGAATCGATTCCAGTAGTGCAGTAGTAGTCTTCCTGCACAAACGCTTCAGTGGTGGTGTAATGCGGTGTCTTGATATATGATTTGTCTTTGTGTATTGTGAGTCGTACTTTTACGTGTATCGGCGTCTCCAGCGCGCACCCTAGGGTTGCATGTTGACCTTCTCTTGGAGCAAAACGGAGCGATGTACTCACCACACACCTCTAATCCGAGTTAGCGGAATACTCTTTAGGCAGCAACTCAGTAAGACTTACCCCCGTCGCCTTGGGCTGCGTGACCGTCCTTATATTTGCTCCGTCATCAGTAACAACGGGATGGTCGATAAATACCACCACTTACCCCAATGGAAAACAACGCGCCTTCTGCTTCAACGGGTAAATACAGCGTTGACCCCGCGCGGAGATATTTCGTATCCAGATTACCTCCGGTATTGTACGGAGGGATGGTCGAAAACGAGCCTTCCTTGCCCGGCGCGACGCCCATCTCGCCGGGGAAGGGCCGCAAGGGGATCTTTATTCCCTTCTCGCGATCGAACCAAGCGAACCCGTTCTCCTTATCCAGCTCCCAGATCTTCAGTGCTGGCGTAGGGAACTCGTCGAGCAGGACCCCGAATCCCGGAATGAGTCCCGTCCAACCCCAGTCGGCTGTCTCGATCTCCAGGACGTCCACCTGCAGGGTGTCCCCGGGCAGCGCGCCCTCTATGTGAACAGGGCCATTGACTTGGTCGAGCTCTGCGACCACGAGGGAAGAGAGCGTTGATGCGGTGGAGGTTGGCGTGATCTGGCCATTAGAGGAATCCAGGCAATCAAAGGTGATCGTATCGCCCGACTGGGCGTAAACCACGGGCCGGATACTAGAAGAGTAAGAGACGTAACGCGTGAAGAGTTGAAACCAAGACGGTGAAGAGTCCGGGCCAAAATTGCGCACCTCTTGTCCCAGGCCAGATGGTTCTGGGAGCGTCTAACTGAATGAATCGACATTTTATGAAGATGGTCGGCGTGGAGGAGGGTCCTTACATTCTGAATCCTACCTTCTGGCCTTAAATGAGGTTCACAGTATTGCCGGGCCCCGCCGCGTGCATATGGAAGGTTTACAGCGTATTTGCAACGATAGGAGGATTGTAACACCGGGTCTGTGCCTGATCGACCTTATGCGCTGTACGCTAAAACGCATCAACGATGAGGCATTGGATATGCAATGTAGATGTAGATGTAGATGATAAGTGATAGATGATAGATGGTATGAAAGCCGGAAAGGCATGCAGGACGCCTCACATCCGTTCCAGCCTGGACCAATCAATAGGACGGAAGCTAAGAGTCTTCGAATGCTTTTGCACGGACGATATATCTGACAAATGGCGCATGGTGGGACGCCCGTGAGGACAGTTCCATGGTAAGTCCATTGTGCCCATGTGATGTACAACCTATGATGAAGAATATTCAATCCCGTCGCAAGAGTCTGAGCATGAATTGAAGTTAGAAGGCCACATACGGTTGTCATTTGCCTCTTAGTCAAGGGCATGCCGACCATAACACTTTTGCGACAAGCACGCATAGCAAACATGGCGCGGGTCTTGGATGGTCTCACCATCTGCCCGGCGGGGTGATCATGCATTAATTGGATGAGCTCCTCGAGGTCTACCCACGCGATTGTGTGAGCCCGATTACCGGAACTCGAAGCGAGATAGCATACCTTTGACCCCGAAGACAGTGTCCTTGCTCACTGGCTGCGCAACAAGTTGGAGGCGCCGTCGGGTCGGGGAAGAACCGGAGTCGCTTGCATTCCCCTCATCGTCCTGAGCGGCGACGACGTCAAACCCATTGCTCCTAAGAACATCGATGTTTTCCAAAGCGACGAGCTCGTCCGCGGCAGTCAGCTCGAGGGTCAATGGCCTGTTTCAGGGACGTTATGCACGATCTTTTCATGCCAGAAATAGCACTCACTTGAACAGTCGTTGGGACTTGATTTTCGTAGTCTCCTGAAGTTGCTCGAAATTGTACTTCTCATCCGCAGCGTGCTGATCAACGATGAACAAGTCGTCCATGTCATCAAACGCATCTGCGTTGTAGTTGGCACCACCATCAAGGCCGGCAACCCCATCGACGCCACCCAGCCGCGACCTCGGTTTCCGCCTGCGCACGATGATGAACCCGAGGTTAAATTGGCCCACTATCTGCATGTTCGGAAAGTCTTGTTTCTCGATCACTCTCGTCAGCGTCCGAATCGCCCCGGCCTCATCGTCGACATTCGTGATCCCCGCGTCGCCCATCTCCACATCCTCACTATCCTCGCTCGTGCCGGGGGACTCGGCGCACGCGTCCACCAACCGGTCCCGCAGGTCAAGCCACACTTGGCTGATACGCGCGAAGTCGAAGCGCAGTGTGACGTCCCCGCTTTCAGTGTTGCTGCGGATGACTTCTGGGCGGAGAATGGGGGTAGAGGAGCTGGTCTGTGACGGGGTGAGGAGGGAAGAGTCAGGTCCATCAAGAGTCGATATATCATCGTCGAATAAGGAGTCGTCAGTGAGGTCGACGAGGTCTGGTTTCGGGCTGTCCAGGAACAGCGGATCGCGCTGTGGTGGCGTCTCTTCCGCGTATGCGTCGTCTATATCCATGGCATCGGCGATACTGGTGACGTCTGCTGGCGGCGACGTTGATCTGAGTTCGTCGATGTCAATGTTGTCCGAAGTGAGCGCGGTTGCTCCTGCTTCATGTTCCTCTCCGCCTTCGTTCTCTCCGCCTTCGTCCATGTCGGCATCAACCAAAGGGTCGGCGAGGCCCTGACTACCTGGCATCATATAGTCAAGTAGCCGCGAGCGTCGCTTGACCGGTGCGACAGGCCGCGCAACGACATCCCGCCGAGCGTTATCGTGAGCACCACCCACGTTCGGGGAATTCGACTTCGCGGCATCCTTCCTCGTAGCCCGGGGAGAGCTAGCAGAATCGCTAGCATCGCCGGGTTGCCGAAACATATCTTTGATCTTCCTCTGGACCAGAGCTGGCGCCGCAGATATCATTCGCCTCTGTTTCTTCCTGGGCGGCTCCTCGTGGACAGCATCCAGATCATCAACGGCTTCATCGTCGCCGTCGTCGTCGCCACCATTCTCTAAAGGAGAAAGCTCTCGCGGCGAACGTGCCGCACCTTGACTCCAAACCGCCTTCGTGGTGTCTAAGACGACTGTACTCACTTCGCGATCGTCTTCCAAGACGCTGATCGGCGGTTGCGAGGCGGACGACGGTGGGAGAGGAGGAGACACAGATTGGGGGCGCCTCTGAGGGGTGGGAATTCGACTCGGAGTGGGCGGCGAAGGCGTCTTGGGTTTGTCGTTGGTCATTGGTATCTCTTCACCAATGTCCGAGTCGTGCCCACCATCATCCTCGCCCCCTTCACCCTCTCCACTCTCCAGCGTCGTTCTCTTTGACGAGCCTGGACGCTCTTTTGAGGCGAGTGGTGTTCCCTTCGTCGATGGCGAGGCGGTGGCTGTCTGCTGAGATAGGGGTGCAGCTGAATTGTTGTTGATATCGAAAGTAGATCTAGAGGGTGAAAACGTCTTTTCCAACGCACTGCGAAGCGCTACTATCAAGTTGGCCTCATTGTGTAGGAAAATTGTACGCTTATCGGGGGAGACGTTGACGTCGTAAGAATCTGCTTCGCAGTTAGAGGAGTAAAGCAAAACAGGGCTAGTAAGACGTACCTGTAGGGATGAGGAAGTCAGCGATGATAAATGGTGACTGTGTAGCGTTAAAGGATCGATAAACTTCATTGAATGCTTTCTGGACCTAGAGGAGACGTGAGCACGATAAGTGAAGGAGGCACACATACTTGCCTTGGATAGATTGCAAGGACGCCCGTTGATGTAGAAAAACTGCCGGTCCGTTCCAGATCTACCCTGATTGACGGAGAACTTGGATATCAAGCCTTTCACAGAAACACACAAGGACGCTGCATTGTCTTCCTCAGGGTGGAGCGCAGCAAGCCTCTTGACGGCATGCTTATCTCGCTCTACGTCAAACGTGAGATCTAGGTCGACGATGTTATCGAGGGCTTTGTTTCCCCAGAGCGCTGTCACTGCTGCCCGGACCGACGATGCTGCGTTCGTGCGCAATTGCACGGATTTGTTTCTGTCGATACGCTGATCAGAATGAGTAATTGAGACAGATTCCGAACACACGTACCCAGAGTCAAGGTGGTTGGTCACCGAGAGTCTGATTGATGTACACGGCACGAGCGCGTACGCCGTCAGCAACGTTATAGCCTTTCCGAATTCTCGCTTCAGATTCCTCTCGAATTCTTTGCGTCGAACGGGTAGCGGTAAGAAGAGGTTCACGACGTTGATCGTTGTGCCTCGCTTCACATACGGATGAGTGGCACCAACGAGGGCGCGAGGCGACATACCTGTCGAGCAACCTTTGATTTCTTCTTCACTTTCCCGCTTGGCGCCATGTCTAAACTCGTGCCCATTGGTGCCTTCGTGCTGGTCGTGACAGTGACCGATTCCGAGAGGGCACACAGGGAAGACAGAGCTTCCCCTCGGAAGCCGAACGTATGGACTGTCGTCAGGTCGGAGAAGGAAGACAGCTTCGAGGTGCAGTGCTTCAATGCTAGCCAATAAGTTAGCGACTGCATTTCCTGGGTGGATGCTCAGCTCACCAATATTCTCATGATCCTCCTCGCTGATGCCACACCCGTTGTCGACCACCTCAATCGCCCTGAGACCATAGTGCTTGAACCGAATATCTAGCGAGCATCAGCATTCATTGCCATCGCGGAATACGCCGAGCGTACCTATGCTCGTCGCCCCAGCGTCGATGCTATTCTCCACGAGTTCTTTGACTGCGGTCTGCAAATCAATTACAACCTGACCAGAGGTAATTCGATGGATTGAGCTACTATCGATAGCTTTGATAGCTGCCCCTGACATGAAACGGGAAGAGGAATTGTGAGGAAAGATAGTTGTTGTTTGGTTGCTAGTGGACGCGTTATTTGGTTCCTGTGGACGCGTTATTTGGCTCTTAATGGACGCGTTGTTTGGTTTCTGATACACCTCCACCAAGAAATCTCAAAGTCTCAAGACGCTATCTCAAAAGAAGCTTAGAATTCGGTTATTCTGAACGTATCCAAATCCCATAGCAGACCCTGCATGACACGGTGTCCAAGCAGGCAACAAGCAGGTCTACAGCGACACGGTTGGCTGGTACGATGTTCTAACTAGGATCCACCTAATATATGCCGCTAATTTCTGCTCTACTTGACGGTATATGCCACACGATGCGAATATGCATCTCGAAGCAACGATGCGGTACCTCTGGGCGTCCGGCCATTTCCACGTCGTCCAAGACATCAGAATTGGGACACTGCTTTCATGTATGTCTTCCTCGTGTTATCGTGTGCTTGCCGATTCGGCTGCGTGCACCTTGCCATCGAGGCTCAAAGCGTCTGCAGATCGTTCCTTGGCCTCGCGTCACATCAAGCATGGAGGCGCATACGTATAGAATTGCCCCTGTGACTGAGAATCTGCCTTATAAACGGTGAGAATGTATCGGCATATGTATAACTTTGCTTGAGACATGATAATTTATCTCCAGGAACCGAAGCGGTGGCCGGCAATCAAGTATGGCAAACTGCAGGTGGTCCTGCTGTAACGTTGGTCGGGGATTCGCCGTCCTGTATGCCATCGCCAGAGGAATTTACACCGTTGCCAGCGCAGGATATCCCCACGTGTAAGTACGTCGAGGAGGCCTTGGTACCATTGTGGACGCCTAATTGTCTACCTGTACTGCGCTTTGACTTCGGAAGCTCAAAAAATCGACGCTGGCGGGCACGCGAAGTCAAGCAGATGCACCGATACTTCTTACTTCTCTAAGCGGCTTCCCTTGGTCCCTAACTATGTCGGTGACCGTTCGCTTTGTCTACGCAGTCATGGAATGATCTGGTCGTCGAGGTACTGATATGGAGTTCAGAACCCAGATCCTCCAGTATAAACCGCCGACCCGAATACTCTCGCAGCGAAGCAACTTCACAGCGGTTGATGTAACCGAAGATGTCGTGATGTTGAATGACTGACCGTGGAAGCGCAGAGAGTTAACGGAAGTGCTCGCGGGCACATAGCCGTCCATAGCAACGCGCCCGGGTCACTGTGATCAATGGACAAGGTCATGACAAGCCTTGCCAACAACTTCATTCCACACCACCACCATCATCACTACCGCCTCGTCGTCTCTTCATCGTCGTTGGAGGCGAGCGCTGGGTACGCTCCTTCACCCCACTCGTTCGTGATCGCCACGCTTCACCTTCGTTTGGTTCCGTCAACGGCGTCACCGTTCACACGTTCTTTCAACATTCCATTTTCGATTCGATCAACACACGAATTTCCATTATTTTATATTTTCTCCTATTCGAGGCTAGTCGCCCCTTGTGAGCCGCGCTTTGCTAGGTCAAATTCGGTAAGTCACTCCTTCTATGGTCGTATTCCCACAAGGGATTGTTGGATCAGGCACGAGGTTAAAAAAGTGGAGGAATGGGAAAGTTGGTTCGAGTTGAGGACGTTGTGTTTTCAGTCGCGAACACGAGGCTACGACGAGGCGTTGAAGTGAACACGAGGCTTTCGCGCGTTGAACCATCTGTTCGCTGCTATCTAATCATTGACCTCTCCTCCTCCTCCTATTCTATTCGACCATTGCGCTAACTATCTTCTATTCGCCTCGACTCGCTCCTCCTTCGCCGTTGGACGCGATTCTTTCGACTTCAACGTTCCTATATTATCCGACCACGACTCACGACGGACTTTACGACCACGAATTTGATTTAATCTAACGCTAACGACCGCTCTCATTCATCCGGCGATGGCTCGACGACAACGTTCTCAACAACCTTCAACTTTCGACTTTCCAGACGTACCTCCTGTCCCACCTATTCCTCCAGAAATCATGTCTATGGTTCCGTCTTCCGGCTCCTCGAATTCCACGGGTTCGAATTCAAAGTCCAAGTCGGGGTCTCCGACATCGCCTTCGCGACGAGGAGAACAAGCACGGGCTAGCACCTCCCCAGTATCTCCTACGTCACCCATGTCTCAACCTCAACCTTCTTCCTCCCCCGTATCACCAACTTCTCCGCAGTCGCCATCCAATATCAACACTTCACATTCCACCGGAAGCGGAAATAACGATGGTCTCGCGAGGGAAGATTCTGCCCGAGCACACGCACGAACCCCATCTTCGGACTACTATCCCTCTTGGCTACCGAGACGACCTTTAGCCCCACCGCCGCCTGCTTCAACTACCACAACCCTTGCTTTGCGGCGGACGCCTCTTCCATTCCAAGACTCGGAAGACGGCGAAGTGGGTCCCTACGGCGAAGTTACTGACGCCGAAATGGAGGGCGGTACACGCAGAGCAGGTGGGTTACCAAGTCGGCTAAGCAGTCTTTACATTTTCAAAAAACTCAATTATCATTTCAGAGGATGAGGGTGATATTGAAGAAGTTGGTCGAACAAATGGAGAGGGCGAACCTTCTTCCTCTCCAAGCGAGACGGAATCGGCATTTGTTCGAAACCTCAGTGGGCGGCGACCGACTCCTCGTTCCGTAAGAATTGTTTCACTCCCACATTCCCCCGCTGGTGTGTCGCCGAGAAATCCGTCTGCTCTTCAACCCTCTCCCAATATGTCTCAAGGAGCCCCTGTCATCCCTACTGAATCCGCTCTTCGTCTACCATTCCACAAGCGTGTATGGTCACGGGCGACCGGCGCATTTTCTCATCGTAGGCAAACCTCGCGACCTGGTTTACCATCGGAGTTCTCCCCTCCACTTCCCTCGACCCCCTCCGCCCCCGTAACCCCTTCAAAACCAAGACCTGCGTCTTTACCAACCTCTCCGCGACACGCACCCCCTCAGCCCTCGTCACGTCCTCCTCAACGTACAGGCATAACTCCAACATTTACCCATCCGGCTCTTGACCTAAAACTTCTCCGGTCGCCTTCACCGTGGGCCAAGCTCCTCTACCGTCTGTGGCCGTTTCTTGTTCTGGCTCATGTGCCCGTACAAATATGGTTGGATTATACTGCTATTTGGGTGTTGATAAGGTATGTTTCATTGGTTAGTGTCGAGGCCCTGATGCTTATTCGACGGCATTAGCGTGTCCCGGCATCCATCCGAACCCATGGTTGGTGTCAGTACGAACTCTTCACGGTCATGGTCTCTCGCGACAGCAGCATATCTCTTTTGCTCCGCGGTATGGTTGTTCGGCATCGTCATGATGTATGAAGGCATATACTGCTTCGTTCGGCGCTGGAGAATCAGTGAGTTTTTGGCGTTCGGGATCCCTCTCGTCGCGCAAAATGCTTATATATTATGTTCAGAACGTCCTCTTGTATTACCTATCTATCTCTCCTCCCCCGCTTTCAACTACGCCGTGATGACTTCGTACAGCACATTTTGCTTCTTGATGCAAATTCGTTGGGGTACCATCGTCCCTGCTACTTCGTCGCAACCTGCTTCGCCCTCTCGCAGCATCCGGTCAACACGCTCGATGCACCCCAATGATCCCTCGGACCCAACAACCATCGTACCGGAAAAGGACTTGGCGGCTGTGTCCGCCCTCCCGTCTAGTTCTGAGTATGGCGGCTGGAAACAGTTTGTAGCTGAGTCGTGTTGGTTTTACTCACAGAATCTACCGACGGTTTCTATGTTGGTCCCTCGTGCGGGCCTGGTCCTCGCCCTTTTGTTTACTTTCTCAAGCGTCCAGTCTGTGGTGAGTTCGCAGTTCTTACCTTTCTGTTGGATGTTCGTACTTCCTTATTCTTGGCGTATATTGATGCTCTTGTGTGGTTTAGACCATGGGCACGGCATCGAATCCAGCTACTCCCCGCGATCCTACATATTTCCGTGTGCAAGATGGGTCGTTGACGCCCTACGCTCGGGGCGTATTGATGGCGAATGGGATATGGGCCGCGTGGAGGATCCTTCTCGTCCTGTTCAGTTGGTGAGCTTCCCCGAGTTCGCTTGGCTACATCATACCTTTCTCATCCGGCCTTCATTCCATAGGATCGGATTATGGTTCCTCAGTGGACATCTATGTGGCGGTATCTGTGGTCCTCGGTATCGTTGGGAAGAAGAGGAATACGGATATGGAAATGAAAAGACTTTCCTGGACGAGAAGGCTGCTTACCCTTATTCATTCCATCTGGAGACTCCCGCCGGCCTCTCACCATACGCGCAAACTGGACAGGCTAGTCCTTATGCCAGACGTTCGTACCCTATGCCTCAAACACCGACCGTAAATATGAACATGAATGTCCCTTCTTCGCCTCCTGTACCATCTCGGATGACCACAGCCGGGGCAGCCTATGCATATCACGACGACGTTTTCGACTCTGCAGCGCGGAAAAGACAGGAGCGCGGACCTGGTCTCCCCTGGAAATGGCGGGAGTTGACGAAGCTGCGCGTAGCGCAGACATGGGATTTTTGTTTTGTTGCTGTTGCTCCTTTGGCGAAGAAGAGGGGGGATGGTGGCAGGGAGAGGCTGAGAGCGGACGTCGAACGCGGAGTTGAGGGAGGTGAAGGAGGCTTTGACGGCATCGAACGTGTCTTGGCAGCTGTTGGCTTTCCTAGCTCTCCAGCACCGGCTAGGCGAGGAGTGTTGAGGGATGATCTGTTCATAACCCCAGAAGGCGAACAAGCACAGGGTGTCTCTGGACAGGCAGTGCTAGTGGGCCTTGAGGTTGAGGACAAGGGCAGGAGAAGCGCCAAAGAGAGTGTCGGAGAGGAGGTTGAGAAGAGTACGAGTACGAGCCAAGGAAGCAGTCCCAGGAAAAAGAAAGGCAGAGGGAAGAGGAGGGAATTACAGGTGTCGCCATATCCTTTCGCTGGAGCAGGTGCCCACATATCATCTGAAGATGAGCCAGTACCGTTCCCGCCTTCCCCTGGTCTTTCTCATTCCGCGACAGAGGACGATGACGAGGCCAAGACGAGTGAAGTTGATGATCCCTCCTCGCCGTCGAGTAGCTCGCGCGTCGTATCCTCCAGCTCCGATGCACGAACTTCATCCTCTGCCCGGAGACAAACATTGTCATCGGAAAGAGCTTCAGAGAGTATGTCGTCGCTTGGCCAGCCGGTGAACTCACGCTATCCTTTCCAATTCCGGAGTCCGCGCCCGCAGCGCCACGCAACTGCGCATCATTCCCATTCTGAGTCGCAATCCACGGGACCAAGCAGCAATGCTCGCTCGGGACATTCGTATATGTCGGCCAGCACTGGCAATCGGGAATCCACTGATTCGTCGAGGCCCAGGTATAGCTTGAGCGATGCTAGTGCTAGCGCTGGCGTGAGTTTAGCGAGCCCGCTAGGGAGCCCTACTGGGCCAGCAGCGGGTAGAAGGAACAGGCAGAGTTTGGGCACGGAGAGCGCGATGAGTGGCAGTGGGGTAATACCAATGCCACCAAGACATCCGAGAGGAAGAGGAGGGAGAGGGAGAGCTGGCAGTGTTCCTTCGAATTTGGGAGAGGCTCAGGTATTAAGCTACTACAGTTCAGCCCTTGGTTCGCCCGTAAGCCCAGATATGGAGAACCCACCGCCGTCACCCACGCATTCTTTGCCGTTCCCAAGCGACGACGATGAAGAAAAGGTTCCCCACGGTGCTACCGGTTCAAGTAAGGACGAGGAAGAGGACGATCACGAAGTCGAGGACGAAGGCGCACACGGAGCTGAGAGTGAAGATGTCGTTGGACTTCTGGGACAGCCTGCCGTTGGTGGTCTCAGTCCGAAGTCGTCTTTCACAGCACTACGTCATCGGGGCAGCAGTACGATGTCGTTGACTGCGCAACTTCAGCAACATCGATCGAGGCGGTCCGGCAGTAGGTCGGCCACAAATTCGAGTAAGTTTCGTATTTTGGATGATCCTGAACCCTCATATTGACGTTCAATACTCGCGCAGTTTCCGGCCAATCTTCATCCGGGTCATCACCCCGCTCGAGGGCTGGGTCAAGTTCAAGATCAAGAGCTGGATCGATGATATCCGTTCATGTACGCTCGCGAACCCAGAGCTTGTTGCACGGTCTCGGGGCTGCTTCCCATTCCTCGTTGGAACTAGTGCACGCAACTTTCGGTAATCGCTCCAGGGCAAATTCTTCGATGGCTAGACTTGAAGAAGACGCTGGAGGCGAATCAGACGACATCCAATCCGGTCGTCCGTCAATGACGAGAGAGCGAGGATGGGCAGAACGCGCTCAACGAGAGGATGCTCAAACCCACTCTAGGAGTGGCAGCGGTAATATCAGTGATGCCGTGATGAGCAGTATTAGCGGAAGCACAAGCGCTGGAACCAGCGGGGGAGAGAATTATACGTTCGGACATCCTCTGAGAACCCAGTGGCATGATCCCGAACATCCCGAATCGCCAGCCGGCCATGGCCAACCATCTCCGATCCCGGAATCGCCTCGTGCTGAAGGTCCAACAATGTCTGGAGGTGCATTGAATGTGCCGCATCAAGTCGAAGCCAAGTCTTCGCACACCAGTCTGATGACTGCCTCTTCGCCGCCTTCGGTCGATGAAGGAACCGTGTCGTATTTGACTCCACGCCAACAATCAGAAGAACCTGAAGATCATCCGCGGTCAAGGAACCTGTCCATGAGCATTCCAATCCCTATTCCTGGGCGTCGCGTTGCAGAGCATGAGCAGATCCCCGGTTCGGTGGATATGATTAGCACGGCTGATCAGAGCTTTGTCACGGCACCAGCGACTATAACGGGCCACACGACTGACTCTGGGGAGGCGAGGACGGTGTCGAGTTGGGGTGGAGGAGGCACGACAAGTCATGGTCCTCGCGATTTGAGCCAACCAGGTGCATGGGGCCCAGCATGAGGAATCATCGAGGCCAGCCGCACCAATGCTGCGTTTCCTTCATCTCATTGCCTGGGACATCAAAAGTATTTGCTTGATCTTCTTATATCTATCTTTCGACGGTGTACTCTCTTCCCACCGACCTTGACCTTTCACAATTCCCTTGTACTGTCATCCCATTCCCACACATCTTTCATCTACCATTTGCCACTATCTTCGTTTTCTACTCGCATTCTGTCATCAATCACTTCTCCCCAGCCTCATTCACATACTTATTTAGATTATCAAATGTATGTATTCGATTCGACACTTCCACCATTTTTTGGTTATCCTCCGCCGCGACACCTCCTACCCCCTACCCGCACACCCCACCCGTTCTTGACAACCCTCCTAGCATCCATTCCATCTGTATCTACCCGGTTACATCATCCTTACTTACGCACTTCATGATTCGTATCTTCACATATAATTCGCCTTGAGAATTCAACTTGTTTGATTTCGCCAGCCCTTGCATCTTTAAGCGAACAAGATCAGCTCGTCTACCATGCTCGTTCCTGGTTGGAACTGCTTTTGGTTTTTGTCGCCGCTGTAAGTTACCCTCTGCTCACACACCCTGCTGCTGATGGCCCGTTTACTCATTATCGAAGTGCCGCAACCATTGCGCTCAAGCGCTAGGAAGTCGAAGCGAGCTTGTGAGAGAAGAAGGATAGTATTAATATCACAAGGCAAGGACGACAAATTCATGGAGCAGACATACGAGACCCTCGAAGCTGAACTGATTCAGTACACGAAGAACTAGGCCCGAAGGGAAGCACTTCAAGGGATCTTCTCCGCGTCGCTGATAAACCCTCTCAACGCGCTGGCGCTCTCAGCCAAAGACGCCTGTTCCTCCTCGTTCAGCGGCATCCTCAACGTACGCAAAACCCCTTTGCGTCCCAACACAACAGGAAGACTCAAACAACAACCCATCTCCTCGATCCAGTGGGAGATCGGCCGTACGTTGCGTTGGTCGAACAGGATCGACTTGCAAATGCTTCCTGTTAAAGCACCGATGCCGTACGCTGTTGCGCCCTTTGCTTGGATGATTTTCCCAGCCTTTTCTCTCGTTTCCTGCGCAATAGCCTTCCGGTCGAGCACGGTGTTTGGTAGGAGGCACTGCTCTAAGGGAACGGCACCGATCGTCACGCAGGACCAAGCCACCTTCGCGGACGAATGAATATGAAGAAGAGCACCAAACGAACAGGGTTATCTCACCATTTGGGTTTCACCATGTTCGCCGAGTACATATCCATCGACGCTCCCAGCATCGACGTCGAGCTTTTCGGCCAGGATGCCTCGAAGACGCGCGCTGTCCAGGAAGGTCCCGCTGCCTAGTACTTGTCCTTCGGGCAACCCCGAGAATTTTCTAGCGAAGTAAGTGAGGACATCGACAGGATTTGCGACAATGAGAATAACAGCGTCTTCCCGGAAGGGCTTCATATCGTTGATGGCAGAGCGAAGGATATGGAGATTGCGACCTAGAAGGTCGGTACGCGATTCCCCTGCGGTTCGATTGAGGATCAAATAGTAGATGTACAAAGCTTGAAAGGGGAACACACCGTGTCTCTGTTTTGCGCCCGCACTGATCACAATTACATCGCATTGCCCAGCATCTTTGTGAGTTCCGCTGCGAATCTTGACGCCTCCGCCGCTACGAAACCATCAATCCCGTACGTCTGCGACACTGCGCAAAAGGAGGCCCACCCAACAGCACCATGGTAAGTCGTGGCATCGCCTAGATCCTTTACCTGAGCGTCGCGCAGCTCGACTTTGGGATCTACTAGGATGACTTCGCTCGCGACGGGATTGAGAATAAGGCATAGCGCGATGGAGGAGCCGACAGATCCTGCTCCAAGGATCGCGATTCGCGACCTTGAGGTCAAGACATTGGGGTCCATTGCTGGGGGATCCATTTTCCAACGATGTGAGCGAGATAGATGGAGGCAAGCGTCAAGGCTCAGGGGATCATTGAGCCCAGCCTTCTAGGGAGGACTCGACGCAAAAAGGGGTCACCCCTGTTCTGTACTCTGATAACACGATAACACGGCGATCATTTTGTACAGCTATATCGGGTTACCGAAGGTTTGATATGTTCATCGAGTGAGTCCAATGTGCCCAATTGCAATGGTCTATGGGCCGACCTCACCCAAACCTTCCTAGAATATGTCCATTGCCTCATATTCTCACTCATTTCCGATTCTTCATCACATTGCGTTCTATCGAGGGGAAATACCACTCACTCATTCTATTTCGCCTCTCTCCCGCAAGCGGCGATGACGCCCAAAGGGATAATAACCAGATCTACGTGATGGAATCCACATGCCCCCACCTTGGCGCAGAGATGTCTCACGCGGAAATCGAGGAATGCGAAACAAGCGTCGTCGCAGTTTGCCCGTGGCATGGGTGGGCCCTCTTGCTTAGTATGCTGACGGAATACGAGGGAGCTGATAGTACATTTGGAGAGATATGATTTCGACCTCAAGACAGGCAAAAGCGAGACTGGATTGAAGACGTGCACGTACGACGTGGTGGTGCGCGGCGATGTGGTTTGGATAGAGACGCCTGCGGATGGAAGTGGATGGAGACTCGTTGAGCTGCGCCCCGTTTCAGAAGGTCTGCCGACGCAGCGATGCACTTCGATACGGCTGACCTCTATTCCCAGACTTCGCAGATCCCCCTCCAGTGCAGAGTGAATCCGCGCTACCCCAACAGCAAGTAACTGCGACTCCCGACGAACCTGTGGTCCCACTCGACAACCCGCCAAGAACTCTCATGGAATGGGCTGTATTGATCCTCAACACACCAAATCCTACATTGAAAGTAGAGAGGACAAGAGAAGCGGTGCATCTGTTCCGTACGGGGAAGCTGACGTCTATAGGAAACAAGTCTAAGAATGCGCCTAAGCCTCCTGACGTGCCCCTTAGGGACGAGAGTTTCTTGAAGCAGACGGTCGACCCGGCGAAGGTGAAAAGTAGGAAGAACAGAGCTGTCATGCTCCACGCTCTAGCGAATATAGAGCAATGGGCGTAAGTGAATCAGTTCTCCCTTACGGCCGTCCACTCTAACTTCGAGTATAGCATCGATTTAGCGTGCGTGCGTGCTTTCTTCTCCTGATCCATGATTAAAACAACGATCTCATAGCTGGGACATCATGGCGCGTTTCGGGTCCACGCACCCCAACCTTCCCCCGGCTTTCTTCTCCGATTTCACCAAGATGGCTCTCGACGAATCCAAGCATTTCAGTCTCCTCACGTCGCGGTTATCCGCCATGTCACCTAGCACGCCATACGGGAGCATGCCGGTCCACGCCTCCCTCTGGGAATCCGCGTCAATCACATCAAACTCCCTGCGCTCCCGCCTAGCCATCATCCACCTCGTGCACGAAGCGCGTGGGCTCGACGTCAACCCCGCCACGATCGAACGTTTCAGGCGGGCAGGCGATGCGGAGAGTGTGAAGGTGATGGAGGTGATCCACGCTGATGAGGTGACACATGTTACTTCCGGGCATAGATGGTTTACGTGGGCCTGCGAGCAGGAGGGAGGCGTGGATCCGGTGGAGGCGTTCCGTGAAGAGGTGAAGAGGGGGTGGAGGGGCGATTTGAAGGGCCCATTTAATAAAGAGGACAGAGAAAGAGCGGGGTTGAAGCCCGAGTTCTACGAGAATCTAAAGGGGGAGCTGGGGTATGAAGATGCCAAGGAGAAGCTCGTTCCCGCTAAAGTCGTGGTAGGGTACGATATGTAATGAACCTTCAGTCTAATACTTACTCATTCGCCATATATCTCGCTCTCCTTTGCCTGTTTGCAAGCCTGAGATGGTTTGTACAATGTTTTTAAAGAAGCAGGGTAGGGGCTTTACCTGCTTTCTTTAGAGCTTGAGTGTCAAAGGAGTAATGTATGTCTGAGGTCTCAGACTCTACGAAAGACAGTGCAAGGTCAAGCCAGCCCACGGTGAATGAAGGGAACGCCCAGGCTGTACCGTTGACCGTACTCCTGTTACCCCTATCATACAGGAGTCCGTGTCGAATCCACCAACGAAATCCCCACTATCCACGACAGATGCTCTGACCTGCATTGATATTTGTAGTGGTGATAATTGATTTGTCGGTGATATCTAACCCAGCGTACACTTTTGACGGGTTAGATTGGATGCGCCGTTCCTCCTTGAAGTTGCTCCCCATAGGAACTCAGAATCCGGGCCCGTCAACGTATCAATGCTGTGTTGTACTCTCAGGCCGAGTAGTGGTCAGAAAGATGGACTTCCGTACATGCCTTTATTGTAGTAGGAGGGCAACCGCACTGCTTTGGATCGTACTCAGACATCCGTAACCTCTTCGAGGGTCATCATTATCCACTGAAATACACCTTCACACCTACCCGCAGATGTGATGATTTAACCGTTGTTGACGGCACCGTGTCGTTATCAATCTCTCAGGTGCACTTCTTTCGCTATCGCTTAGCTCAAGAAGTTGTCGAAGACTCAGGATGTACCCATCCCTTTACGTATCCAATCAGTCCGGGTGAACACAAAAGCTAAGGGCTAAGGCCGTCAATTTGAACTTCCCGCACATATCAATGCTTCCACTTGTCTACGCGATGTGTAGCGTTACGCTTACATGAACTACATCGATGAGGTGAACTAGTGTTGTGAGTCCTCAAAAACCATCGACATGACGCTCGTTAGACAGCCAGAATACAGCAAATTCCCAGATATCAAAGTCTGTCCACGTAGGTATTTAATGCACCGTTCACTTTTCTGTAAGACAGTGCACTGAATTCGCTGGGCGATGCCCAATGGAAGCAAAAGCGAATAGGGGTTGGCTTGTCCTCATGCAGGGCCATCAACGTTTCGACGTACACACGACCACATAAGGCTGTCCTTTTCCTCCTCGACTGCATCGATTCTGCCTTGTCTCCAAAATTCCTACTGGCGCGCTTGCGCACAATTTCGCTCGTTACTAGAACCAGGATCCTTGAAATCGACGAACCATGACCGACCTCACAGTCCTCATAGCGCCCAACAACCTTTACCCTGTGTCGAAATCAGCATTTGCGTTTGGGCTCTCAGCGGGGAGGGGGAGGAGAAGTCCTGGGCCAGTGCCTCGCCCGGTGATGGTGACGCTGGAGTCTGACATTGAGTCGCCTCCGGGATACGAAGACACAAATTCTGGTCAGCCACAAATTGCGGCACCGGTACCCAGAGGTCTGCCTCAGGACACAACTCTACTATCACCACCCATCAACACTTTCAAGGCTCCTCGACCCCGACCACGACACAGGCCCACAAGATCTCGCAGTGCACCGCCTGGCTTCTCGATATCGCCAGAACAACCCGTGGCTGACATTGGGCAGCGTGCGCTAGACGATCTCTCGCCGCCGCCATTGACGGCGCCGTTTCTGCCTCGCCCACGGCGACAATCGACGTTTACGAGGCCCCGAGCAGGAGAGCTAGTGAAACCGCCGCCGCCTTTATGTGAGTTTGCTCGTCGTGCTAGTGCCTGATCATCGCTGACGATGTTACTGCTGATCGCCAGTACGCCCGACCACATTTTGGCGCAAGACAAGGCGTTCGGGAGTTACTGGAGCATCCTACTCGCCTGCATCACACCTCGTTCGGCGATCGACTTTCATTGCAGCAGGTCTTGAATTCGACGCGCCAGGTCACGATCTCTCCGCCTTTGGCGTCGAAAGCCGCGTTGGCTTTATCCTACTCCCGCCTAATCACATCTTCTAAGCGACTTTCATTTTCACTCGCTGTAAATTATCAAGGTATATATTCGAACCACACGGATCATGACGCCGGCTATCAGTCTCGCGGTCGTCGTCCTTACATTTTCGGCTGCAATTGTATCAGCATCGTCGGATCAAGCGTTCAACGGAGATGAACAAGGTGGTACCTCCAGATCGACAACGGCATCCACCTTGCGCCAGATGGAACGCCAGCTCGAAGCTCCCATGGCCCCGCCCCCACCGCTAGCTTGGACTCCTGTGACTACAACTTCATTCAATTGGTGGCCATACACATTGGCAACATCCACTACGCCTGTCATCCAACCTATGTACACCATGAATCCCGGGATACCTCCCCCACCACCACCGATACCCCCATCGCCAATCATGATGTCTATTCCCCAAGCGCTCTCTTTGTCGCCCGACACACTTGTGACGTCTTCACCTTCCCCTACTTCTTCAACCACCACCCAGACCACGTCTTCGTCTTCTACACAGTCCTCTTCATCAACATCTTCCTCAGCTGCCTGCTCTACGTCGGAATGTCCATCCTCTGAGACGTCCACTCTAGTCCGTATCAGTGCCCAACCTCCTGTCCCCAGTTCCTCTCCAACGGCCCAGACCTTCCCCAAGCTCAAGCCAGCGGCGCTCAACGCAAAAGCCTCCCGTACGAAGGTGATCATCATATGTGCTTGCGCCGCCGTCGGCTTGATCGCAGGTTCTATACTGGCGTGGTTCTGCTTCGGCTGCTGCATGGCGCGCAGGCGTCGTATGGGAGGATTTTTCCAGACACGACGCAGGGACGCTTTGCAAGCAGGCCCAGCTTACGCCTGGGATGCCGCCTCCGTCGATACTATGACAGCAGACCACGAAAAGCGCGGCGACCTCGAGACCCACGAACCGCACAACCTGTCTCGGGGGCCGTCGTCGTTCAGCTGGGACATTCCTACTCATGCACCGTTCAAGGAGGAGCAGAGAGAAGAGGGGCGGTCGTTCCTTGCGCCGGCGCTCCCGCCCAAGGACCGGCCGTCTCGTGCGCAGACGCGCAAGTCTACGCGGTCGGCGATGCGCAGGAACACGACGAAGTCGGTGTATAGCACGTTGACGGGGTACGAGGCGTCGCCCGACCCGATGTCGCTCTTGTCGGATCCGGAGGAGGAGGATGAGGAAGCGCTTACGGTTAGGAAGACGAAGCCTTACGAGAGTTTGAGGAAGGGGAGCAAGACTATTCGCAGGGAGCTGCTGGAGCGAGTCAGGCAGACGTCTGGGTCGTCGTCGGTGCCCAGGATGGGGACTTATGGTGCGAGAAGACGTGTTAGTCGCGGGCATACGAGGTTGGGCTCTGATGTGACTGTTGACGCTGGGGATCGGGAGACGAGGGTGGGGAAGGAGGTGAGCGTGGACGAGGCGGTGGATGAGACTCAGTGGGTTGAAGGGAGCGGATTCCGTATCGTCGAAGAGGAGTTCAAGTCGGCGTGGGATGCGGTGGGGCAATGGGCGAATAAAAGCCGCAGCGGGAGCGGGACGAATACCCCCACCCAAGAAAACGATCGCAAAAGTATTTTCAGCAACTGGATGGGATCCACGCGCGCCGAGGAAGATCGATACACACCGCTTCCCACTCGGTCGAGCCCGTCGAAATCCAGCGCAAGGGCGAGTCGACCGGCTCGTAAAAATACTGGACAATTCCAACCACAGGAAAGGTTCGACGGGGAGGGGAAGGGCGGGCAGGAAAGAGGGCGGCCTGGGATACCGCGCGTTGATTCTTCGGTTCTGCCGAGAAGTCCACCTCAGATAATGTCCCCGCCATTGGCGAGTCAGCTGTTCTTTACGCCTCAGATTCCGCAGGAGCCGTCAGGCGATCGGAACTACGCTCGGAGGAGGTAGTATAAATTATATGTGCATTATGTACCAGGAATAAGTGTTTGCCATTAGAAGCTGATAGTGTCCACTCAAGCCTTACTTTGGCTTGAGATAATCCTCAATTGGGACGGTACTTTCATCGCACTAACGGGATGACTTCAACAAGGAGAGTACATACTCAAAGCAAAGCGGTTAGACCGCGGATGGCGTGTCAGCATCAATGCATTCGCAAGAGTCTGCAGCAAAGTGGAAATCAATTTGATGTCGTGTGGTGTGCTAAGAGCTAATGCCCATCAGTAGCTCCCCCGTTGAAGAAAGACCCCACTACAGACTGGACGGTGGCGTCGATGCTAGCTAATAAGTGAACTATGTACGGCACAATGTGGTCAGCATGTTGGTTTCCGACCGGGTGTCGCGGTTAACTCACGCCTCCTTGGGAGGAGTTTCATTTTTCATAGACAGAGCGGTTCACTGGCCTAGTCTTTCTGGAAAAACGAATTCGAAGGTAAGTAAATCTAGGAGGTATTCAGTGAATCCCTAACTCGAACTTGCGTTGGCGATGAACTATTCAAACTACCCAATCTCACCTACATAATGGGATTGTTCTAGCCGAGCCAGATGAACACAGCGAGATACCAGGATGATCAAAAACGAGTGTGAGAAGCTGGCGAAGTTGAACTTGGAAGTGGCGCACGATTGGGGCGTGAGATGATCACAGTGTGGGAAATAAATCTGTGGGCTCAGGAAACCCGCCCCTTCATATTTTTGTACGGCGGAACCTTGACAGAATGCAGCATCAGAAAGCAGCACAAACAACCCTTTCAAGTCATAACACGACTTGATTCTTGTAATCATCGATGCTGTGACATCGAACTAGACGAGCCACCGCCACTGGATTGATATCATCTAGAAGACTCCTTGAACGGACTCAAATTTCAAAAGAGTTCATGAGTCCGAGGTAATGCATATATGTCCTATTATTACAAATGGTGTATTGACTTCCCTCTACCAGTGTAATCCATTGTCAATTCGTCAATCAGACATTGGTGTTGATTTCAGAACAGGCAAGGTTGACCAAGAAAGAGCCTCCCGACTAAATGAACCACGGTTTAAGCACCGTGAGCAGTGGGAAACTGATCTAAGACTCACCGCCAAATTGAGCTGGCAGCACAGCGGCTGAACCGCGCATGGCGTGTCAGGAGCAATGCGCTCGCAAGAGTCTGCAGATAAGAGGGAATTAGCTTTATGCAGAGTGCAGTGCTTAAAACTTACCAATAGCTCCCCCGCTCAAGAGAGACCCCAGAACAGACTGGAGGGTGCCCTCAACGCCGGCCAATAAGTCATCGGTCTACGCAATAGCTTGGTCAGTACGTTGGTTTCTGACTGGGTGGTGCGATTGGCTCACAGTTTGAGAGGAGCAACAGAGAGTTGAGCCGGCTGAGCACTGAGCACTGCTGCCGCTGCTGCTGCCGCTGTCACTTCCAGTGCGGGGGAGGACATTGCAATTGGCGAGCACAGCGCAGGCAAGGACGGCGATAGACGTGCGAATGGCGAACATGATGTTTATAGAGATAAGATTGGTTGAAGTATGTGTTGTGTCGGTGTGATACGGTGGGTTTGCGAGTTGATGAAGAATACGGGGCATTGCGTCCCTCTATTTATACATTTTTCACGGTAAGACTAACTCTCGTACTCTTCATTTTTGACGCATTTAGGCCAAGTGATCTACGCCACGGGTGCTATGTTCACTCGGGATGTGCGTCATCCGAGGCGCGGTTGCCTATTACGGGAGCTTCTCCCGCCAAGAAATGATGTCGAAACACTCCAGCACCGCCCCTTGTCGATCTTATCGCGGGTGCGACTATCTGACGACAATCGAGCTCCAACACGAAAGATCGTTGGTTTCGGATGATTGCTGCAACGGCTCTTGTAAATTATGGCGGCATTTACTCAGTGGGTGAGCAGTGATGTTCCATGAATTACTCTCAAACTAATTACACGAGCCCTAGGCTCATCCACGCAAAGCGTTGCCCGTCTCGCCATGTACACCAACCCAAACGAAAACCTTATACCACCGGATCAATTGAGCTTCTGTATGTATGTATCCACTTGATCGGAATTTCC
Source organism: Pleurotus pulmonarius (assembly GCA_012980535.1). Taxonomy (NCBI): domain Eukaryota; kingdom Fungi; phylum Basidiomycota; class Agaricomycetes; order Agaricales; family Pleurotaceae; genus Pleurotus; species Pleurotus pulmonarius. Next base: position 707,225 of record SJKF01000012.1, on the reverse strand, counting down.
TTGACTTCCTGCCCATTTGGAGACAGCGATTTCGCCTCCTCAGTCAAGAGCTTTCCGCATGATCCAATGATGTGACCGAATTTGCCCAGTTTGTCGGATATGCTAAAGGAGAGCCACTTTCACCACCGCAGGACGGGATCGCATCATAGGGGATGAAAAAGGAGTCGAACTTAGGAGGTAAATCATGTACGTGACTCGGTAAGTCTGTCGTCGGCGTGTCGCGATGCCTCAGTTTCCTGTCTTTCGTGTCGTGGTTCACGTTGTGTTCTACGTTTCTTCCCCAACGTTGAAACTCATGCAGATCGAATGTTAGACCCTGCAATCCCAGTTCCGCACGACAATTCCAAGTCTTGACGACTGCGCACGCATATTAAACCCACTAGGCTAAGTACATTGAACGATTGAACGAGTCGCCAGCGGTTCAACTAACCGGTGGTTTCTGCTATCCGGGTGTACACAGCCAAAAAAACAAGGATTCAACGAGAATAACCAAAGATAACAAAGGACATGGAGCTAATCAAGCAAAACGAACCATCAGAAACCTCGACTAATTCTGCCTCTTTTCTGCGTTTGCTGTTTAGATCCCTTTCATGACTCTGAATCCCTTCAACTAACTGCTTGTATTAGCTGGAGAGGGCCGATCGATCCACCCTCATGCGTATCATCGAGTGATAGATGTTCCTTCTTTTCCTTGGTGGTTGTCATGAGCAGCAGGTAGCGAATTCTCTGGGCCATTTGCGATAGTCATCGGGCTAACATCAAGGCATCAGACCAACCGTTGTTGGGAAACCTGTTACCAACGGCTTGTCCTATCTGCATCAGAGATGTCGGCTGTCGAAGATCACCTCGCGTAGAATTCCTCCCACCACTTCAACCCTTTACCCGACCGTTCACCACACGGGTGCGGAGATCAGCAACGCCATTTAGCCAACGCAGGCTTGACATATAGCTATGCTATAGACGTCCATCACGCCTTTACAGCAGGCACATTGCCCACCACATTCTTTTCTTCTTTCCCCCCAGCTTCATTCCTTCAGCTACTCTCCGTTCCTTGGTCCCTTGATCCCGCGCTGTACCTACCCCATCCCTCCATAACGTTCGATCGGGTCCAACAACTGTGGGCCATGCTTTACTCGGATCGTCGAGATCAGGACGCGGCCTGGCGTGTAGAAAGAGTGCCGCAGGGCAGTCGACTACCAAGTCACCCCTTCTCTAGGACCTCTCCAACAAGGAACTCTTTACTCCCCCAACCATCTTTAGAGGATTCACCATCTACCTCAACATCACCCGTATCAAACAACCGACCGCTCCTTAATCCGCTCAACAACCCACTCAACAACCCAGTCTCTCGATTTTCCATCGACACACAGACCGTGTTCGGTTCGCAATTACTACCACGAATATACACCTCCAGCCCTTTTAACCCTAACACCCAATCTTCCCTCACCCACGCTCAATCCGCACACTCGGAGTCGCGGCTTTTGCTTTCCAGGTATTGGAAGTACGCACTCGTCATACTGCTGGATGTATTGATAGCAGTCACTGTCGTCTGCGTTGCGAGCCTTTCGTCTGTGGCAGTTGGCCACGTCGTCTTGCGCGCAGCTTCGCGGCGCGATATTTCTGGGCCGTTTGATGCAGCAATCACAACAACGATCCAGGCCGGGGTCCTCGGTGGTGCAATCATCGCCCTCCCTTTTGCGATCGCAATCAAAATATTGTTCCCACCTCGCGACACCTCTCTAGACACGCCGTCCCGCTCCCAATCGCGATTAGACCAGGAGGATTTCCTCTCCTTCGATAGCCACGAGGGCGGGCAAAGACGGAACAACCATAGCAACTCTGAGCAGGGCGGCATTCGGGAGACCACGCTCACTCGCTACCATGCTCACAGAATATTCGCATTCATGTTCTGTGAGTGTGTTGGCATAACGAGCGGGCCTCTCGGCGTTGTGCTATTGAGAGTGTGTTATGGAGGGAGGGGTGGGTGGACCCCGGATGCGGATATTCGCCTGTTGGATCCAACTCACGCTGTTGAAGCGGGCGCGGTGGGCGGTGCTATAGTTGGGCCGGGTATTTTGATTTTGATATGGGTTCTATGGAAGTTATGGACCAAATTCTTTACACTTCAAGACAATCACGAAAGCAGTCCGAGAGTATCATGGTATTACTAGTGAGCCACGTATTGAATTCTGTAGCGGGGACTAGCATATTTATTCTTTATTCTATCAATGTGTACAATACTGGAGCAGCTCGTAGGACCATGCCCAATGACGCGACCGAATCTTCGGTACCTATATGTGCAAGCAACGGAGATATTCAAGTGGCTTTGGTTTTCTCGGAACCTCCTCCTTCTGGCTTCTCTCGCTCTTGGTATGGTGGAGGGGCTTGACTCTCTGCACGCCCCCGGCGCCATGCAGAAAACCAGCGCCATGCAGGGAAAGCAACCAGTAGGACAACGAAGAACCCTAAGTTAAGGAGCAGGGGGAGAAAGCCGAATAACGAAGTGACCGCCCATCTCCAAGGAGTGAATGACACGTCGAAGTCAACCTAATTTAAACCCACTCATAAGTCACAGCAAGGATGTGCGAGTAATAACATACTTCGTTCATAGTCTTGGGATTGTAATAACACGTTGAAGTCGAGTTCACGGGATGGCGATCGTAGAAGGACTGAGCACGACTTTGATCCTTGCCAAAGTCTTCGTGATAGGTCGCAGAATGAGGGGTAGACAGTGTACGACCAGAGTAAAATGTTACGGTGAGATCGACGGAGTAGCAACTCGGGCACGTTATTGTACAGTACCGCCGAGTCGTGCTTGAGCAGCAACGGCAATTGCACCTATCCAGGTGCCTGTATGAGCACAGAATGAAGTATCGACGCCTCAATCAGAACGTACGAATGGCTAGAGCAAGACTGGGAACAGGTCGGCGGGCTACTTGTACAGCTATTCGTGCAAGTTTGGCAGGTATCGCAACAGTTTGAGCAGCAATAGTACCTAGAAGAGGATACGCATCAACTGGTTATTACGTACTACATGTACAATTGACCAGAAAACGTACCCTCCGTCACATACTTGCTCCGAAGGACACGCGGAAGCATCGTTTGCGCACGCGTTTGGGTTGAACATGCTGTTCATGTAGGATATTTGGGACGAGCAACTAGGGGATCCAACGGAGGCGCTGCTACATCCCGAATTACATCGCCGCTCACAACAGTAACGCGGATCCAAGCGTGCGGAGAGGATATCGCATTTACTCAATGGCCAACCATGGCGTACGACCTCTGAGACAGTGGATTTCGGTTAGACAAATCACCACAAAGGAACCAGTGACATACCAGGATAAGCGATACCAAAGAAAAGACCAAAGAAAAGGCCGAGCGACACAGGGAGAAGCAGCAAACCTATTTTGAGAGAGGAACGCATCTCATGGATGTCTTTCACGACTCGCGAGTTTATAAACGGCGTCGGATGCTCAAATATCCTCAGCGGATGACATTCGGAGGCTGTGTGTTGACCATCGGACCCTGAGTACGAGGGGCAGGGCTAAGGAACGAGATTTAGAGTCTGTGTCGGCGGTGGAAGACGCTGTCGAATAAGATGAGCACTTGGCTCGAAATTCGGTTGAAGCTCGTGTAAGTGCATTGGCCACGTGGGAAGCGAAGATCACTTTGGCGGGATGACTGAATTCAGTGTCACAACGTAAAAGAATCATTCTTCAAAGCGATGCGAGCTCAACTCTATACTTGAAGACGCCATGAACAGAGGTGCAAGCTACCAGCTTCCTGACCTGCCCTCCCTAGTCCGCGACTTTGAACTGCACACAAACCCTCACTGCCACGCTATTTCAGTATCTGGGCCAGGGAAGTTGGTCGGTGATGGGCGCGATGAAGCGTGCCGGCGTGGAATGAAGGCGGCATTGCTGGCCTCGTTGTGTTTCCCGACATGCGACGCCCCGCAACTGAGACTCCTCGCGGACCTCTTGTCTGCATTGATCTGCATCCAGGTGCGCTTGATCGGCGCGCCCGACATGGCTCAGTGTGGATGGACATCTTCTGAGTTGGAGGCTGAGGCGGCGTCGGGAAGCTGGGAGCTCCTTGCGCAGAATACCTTGCTTAGACAGTGAGTGGTTCGTTCCCTCTATGCATACTTCCCGAGATGACCGTCTGTCAGATTGATACCGCAGGTGCAGCGACTTGCCTCGCGTGCTACTGCAGACTGGTCTACACGCATGGAGAAAGCATCATACGCTTTTCATGCCGCCCATCTACGACTAGTCACGCAATCTCTCCCGCCGGACAGTATCGAAGCATGCGTGGCTCTCCACACCGACGCCAGCGGCTTCCCTATAATATTCCTTCTAGCAGAGGTCATAAAGGAGCTCCAGCTCCCCCCAAACGTCCAGCTGCTAGAGCAACTCGCAGACAGCGCTCTCAAAATCATCGTTGGATCTCTTGTACGCCGCCTCTGAGCACGTCTGTCGAGCTTGCTGACACGTCGTAGGAACTGGTCTCGTATAATCTGCATGCGTCCATGAAGAGCAGCGCGAACGCCGTCGCCGTTGTCATGTCTGTCAGGGAAATATCCCTCCAGGGTGCGCTCAAAGTCTGCATGAGCGAGTGCAGGAAGAACGTTGAGACGTATCGGACGGTCGAACGCGCGATTCTCGTCGGTCTCTCCGGAGAGCTGCCCCCGCCACCGCCAATGCCCCAGAGGAGACCCAAGGCACTTTCAGGACATACACGGGCCTCCAGTTCAATTTGGTCGTGGGTTCCTTTCATGTCGGCACAGGAGGCAGCAGCCCCGACAGTTCCAGAGCCTGCTGTTCTCGCCCCGGTGCTAGAGGTTGAGGACTGGGACGATGAGGTTAGGGATGACGTGAGGTCGTATGTGAACGGACTGAGAGATTGCGTCGTCGGGTACATCCACTGGTTATATGAGACGGAAATATATTTCGGACAACTTGGGGACGAGGTCAGGGCTACTGGATGGACATTCCTGCCAGTAGTTGCGTCGTAGGTACCCTTATGTATAGAAGAGGCGTGTAGCCTTCATTTGGTTCTATTTTTGCTGTGTACACAAAGCCATGAGATCCCCGCGTACCAAGTCAGAGAGGAGGCAGAAGGTCAAAGAAACTCCGCTACTTGCACGCTTCCTAGTCCTATCTAAGTTGTAAACGAGTGCGATACGATCGAAGCAGCGCTGATCCAAGTGACAGAGGCACCGCCGCACTCTTTCGTACTCAATCTTCAAAGGAAGATCGAAGAGAAGGTAACGATCCAAGTGGGATCCTTTTATAGCCGATCTGCGCATATTTAGACGGGCTACTTGACTACTTCTTTTGTCCCCCTTGTCATCAACAAGACAAGTCTTACATCTGGCCCCTGCGCATCAGATTCCTCCTCACCCTCCTCCTCTCCACCCCAACCCCCTCGCTTTTCCCCCACTGCAGATACGGCATCTTGTGTTTCTCGAACCCAGCAAGTACGCCCTCCTCCTGTTCCCGGAAGTCCAGCATTCCCCAGATCGGGAGCTCCACTTCGCCCTTCACCAGCACCCTGCATCGTGCAAGCGAAGATGGCGGGAGCGGTGTGAGGATGTGCATTTTCTGCTTGTCTGGCGAAATTGCCCGGATGAGGGCTAGGCCCAAGCATGTCGAAGCAGACGGTGGGGGAGGAGGCCCGCCTTGGACATAGGGTATGGAGAAAGGGCTGTTCGATGGGGTCTGGGACGCAAGGTCGAGGTGGGCGTCAGGAGCACCTTCCTCGCAAGCGACGAGGGCGACGAGGGCCCCGTTGAGGACCGTGTGTATTTGTTCGGGGACAACATCATCTGAATCACTTCCTGCGAGCACGACGCGCTCAAATGCCGTACGACAGTCGACCTCAAAAGGAAAGCGAGCACATAGCGGCAGGCTCGTGTCCCACAAGTCCGGCGTGGTCAGGGCAAAATCGGAACCTGTGTCGCCAATTCCTCTGCGGTCCAGGAAAACGGCGTGGAAGTACGAAAGGATGGAGAGGGAGCGTTGATCGGCGGCGGTATACGCCAGTGACGATACAAATGGCTCCAGGAAGCGGTGTTGGATGGCAGAAGGCGACGCTATGGGGTTGCGAGACGAAAAGGGTGCTGATGATTCGAATTCGAATACGTGGGTGGGATGTACTATCTCCTCGATGCTCTCCAGGAGACTGGCGCCGAGCCCTTTGACCCACCCCATCGTGTTTACGACGAGCGGAATGTACTCGGATATTTTGTTGCCTGCGGGGGGTTCGAGGCCAGGCGTTTGAACCTCTGTGCGGTAAGTTTGGAAGAGTGAATCGACGGAGGCAAGGTAGTGAGAGGGCGACGATCGAGGGGATGTTGATCCGATAAAATGTGCACGGAAGGGTAAGGAAGGATGTGTGAAAGCAGGACCTGTCAAGCACGATTAGTGGTTAGCACGATGGACATACATACGAGGTCATACCGAGAACAGGCTTGTCTAATACATGCAGGGACACCATCCCAGCAGGACCGAACTCGGATTGCCCGATATCGCATTCTAGAAAGGCCACTTTCGTATACCTGCAGCTTGTCCGTGAGGTATAGACGATATAAGACGTGAAAAAACACGAACTGGGAGAGTACTTTGTTCAGCAAAGTGACCGCAAATGTACTTTTGCCAGTTTTCTTGGGGCCCTTGACTAGGAATACCCCGGTTATTGAGCTTGAACTTGATGATGGAGGAGGTTCAGAACTCGATAGAGCAGTGTTCCAGGATGGTAGCAGTGTCAAAGGTTGTAACGAGCGAGTCTGGCGTGTGACCTACGAGCACATCAAGGAAAAGATCAAATGAATAGACAGAGCGATGCCATACCATTTGAACCCCACGTAATCCAATATCCACCACTTCGCCATTCGTCTTCTCTTGCTGAGACTCCCTAAACATTCCGTTAAATGTCCCAAAAACGCGCTCCAAACCATCCACTCCAAGCGAAAGTTCCTGGATGACAACCACTGCACTGAACTTTTGGCAGATAGGTTGCAGGCGAGGGGGGCCTGGAGATGGAGAAGGGATCGGGGTTGAGGATGCTGGGATACATTCAAAGGTTGGTAGATGTGAACATTTTGGCGCAAAAACGCGGTGCGAGCGAGGAACGGTGCTGGGAGTAAAGAGCGCGCCGCACGCTTCCAAAGAACCATGAACTACGACAACGGTGTAGGCTCCTAGAAGACAAAACCTTTCGCCCACCGATAATGACATTGCAACAGCGCTCCCATGTTCAGCATTCAAGCCAAGGCTAGAAACCTCGTCGGGCGTCAGCCTCAAGGTATTGGTATCAGAGGGTTGAAAAGTAGTCGGTGAACGGTTTGGAAGGGAGGAGAGATTCGCTTCAGGCTCCTCCTCATCAGATCCCGAGTCCGCGACGGGTGCGCTAGGTGACCAATGTCGACCGCGAGGCGGTGGCAGAGAAGTAACAGGGACTTCGGCGTCGTCGTCGCCGGTGCTCAGGCCGGAATCGGCAGAATCGCTGTCCCCTTCCGACTCTCGCAGGTCCCTCGAAACAATGACTGGAACATCTTCCTTTCCCCCCTTCCCCCCAGCTGCTTGTGGATTTGAATTCGATCCTGATGTAGGTTTCTGCCTTTTGGGTGCGCCGACGCGAAATTCCTCCGCGCCCCGTGCATTGCTGATTTTACGTTTCGATGATCTTGATGATTTTGGGTGGCGAACAGAAGGTATATCCGAAGTCACCGCTTTTCTGGGCGCTGCTTCATCTCCGCCTGCTACGGGTGCAGATTTTGCTGCTTTTCGGGCTGCGATGGCGCTGAGCATGACTGCCAACAAACAAGAAGGGTGATCGGACTCGGGTCACTCGAAACATGGCATTAGTATAACCAAGAGTCGCTACTAAGGTCGTGTTGTGTGGGTACATTGAGGTAAGATCCCTGTCTGGAGAGCGAATCATATTATTTATTTATGATAATAGGTCAATGCATCCAACTGCAGTCAGCGCTGTGGGCCAATGTAGGCCAGTGTGTATCCATCCTCGAGTCCTTCGAGGTTTTTAACCACCACTACCAACGACATTCAATGATACTCTACGGCCATGCAAAACCCCCTCAGATGGAGGGTCGACTATCATACTCGGACGGCTCGCTATCTTATTGCACTAGCTCGTACTCTCGGAGAGTGGCTGGCTCCAATCAGCCTACTGCGATGGAGTCTTTTGTTTCTACCAGTCTCTCTAGGCCTCTTCTTCGGTCTCTTTTTCGGTCTTTCATATCCAGGTGAGTTCGAGCGGAATGTTCAGACGCCACAGAACCGTTAATCATCCTGCGCAACGGATAGAAACTGCACGCAAAGGCTTGTCAATGACCACTTGCCATATATTGGCGTCTCGATTGGACTCCCGCTACTGCTGCGAGAAGACGTGTACGGCTGGATGCAGCGCGGCGACCATTGGCGCGCCCCTTTGCTCAGCTCAGATATCGTTTGTAAATCAGAATACCGCCTTCAGTCCATCCCGATGTGCGAGCGACAACTCGACATGCCCGCCGCAAGTGGGGCAAGCATGCGACGGAGGGTGCGCCTACTTATGCAATTTAAATGTGCCATTTACTTTGCATTTACTAATGACTGAGTATCCAGGTTTCATTGCTGTTCGAATTGCTGTGATACGTGCCAATCATGTCACAGAGTCTGTACTGGCCGAGCGAGGATTTGTTTCAGGAGATGCTACTCTTATTCGTGAGTCTCCCTGTTATGTCATCTCCTTCCTCATTCATATGATATGCAGATGCCGGTGTAAGTGCTGCATGAGCACCCCCCGACAGTCTTGCGCCCTTTCATGCCCGACATGCTACTCCGTTGACCTCACTCTGAAGTTTGGCTCTCGTCGCACCCAGAATCAAACTACGTATCACCAAGATTTCGGGAAGAATGAAACTAATTCGGAAAAATTCTTCGAACGCCACCCCGTCAGCTCGTCCTCCAGATGCTTGTATAACCCTAGGAACCCTAGCGAGGTGAGTTGCTGTCCCCCTCATTTGATGCGGTGACGAACAGCGTGCAGGTGTACCTCGATGTGACCTTTACGCCATGGAAGTGGGCTGTGATGGCGATCTTCGGCATCCTTCCGCTCGTCGTCAATGTGGGGTTGCTCGCTACGATCCTGGTGATCGTTCCAGCATGCCGAGCGGCCAGCGCGAAGCTCGCTGAGAGGCGACAGCGAGCGATGCCCGAGACAGCCCCCCTCGTTCCTGATCAGGGGACTCAGGGGTTCAGTGGTGATTCTACGAGCGAAGGATCGGTTGGGCCGGAAGCGGCTCGGACACTGGATGACAAGGCCCGTTCAAATGTGGGTGCAGACGATGAGGTTCCTTTGCTTAATGCGACACGAGCAGAGAAACTCTAGCGTCGATTCTTACATCTTGTCTACCATGTGTTGTGTATGGCGAACGACAGTGCATGCATCTGGGGTGTCGTTTACCTGGTCCGTGTGCTGTGGTTTGCGTCCTGAGCATCGTCGCCATCCAGCTTTCCAGGTCGATTGGACCGTTTCGACTCGGAGCTGGGTGCTCACGGCGACATGTAGTCATACCGCCAATCTTTGTGAACACTCCTTCCGCGTGAAGGAACTACTTACCAATTGAGCTCATGGGGTCGGCTCTCCCAAGCTGGCCCTCCAAATTATCGTCGTCTATTGCGAGCCCCTATTCGCCTTCCCTGGGCATCCCTGGGCATCCTGATTCCTTCAAACCTTTGGCTCTTGGCCAAGATCATGAATTCTGGCGCGAACAAAGACACTGTAATCGCCGATTTCCAACAGTGGTGTTCCGAAAACGACGTATGGTTGGACGATCGTCTTGAGATCATCTATTCTCCCGATGCCGACATCCATATTCGCACCAAAAACCAGTCCATATCCGCCTCAACAACCGGTATGTGCCCCTTCCACTCACGACAGAAGTTATTGTATTGATGATGCTTGTATCATAGTGTCGTACATACCGAAACGTTCTATTCTGTCCACCAAGTCCTGCTCTCTTGCGGAGACGCTTCCTCAGGATGCCGAGTACACCCACGGCCTTGGGGCGCAGCTGATGCTCGCGCTGGCATTGTACAAAGAACAGTACGTAGATTTACCCCGGATCGTGCGGTTTCTTGAACATAGTCTGGGACAGACAGACTCCTTGGATCCAAGTCGCGGTGGCACGGATATCTTCAATCTCTCACCGACTTCGTCGATCTACCGATGCTGTGGCAGGACGGATGCAAGGACGCGAAGGAAGCTGTCACTTGGCTCGTTGGAACAGAGGTTGAGAAGGAGATGCCCGTTGGCTCGCTCTTGGTAAGTTGCATACATTTTTCCATTGTTCACGACCTGACTTGCGCTACAAGGCTCGTGCCAGAAGGTTCTACAAAGACATGTCGAGGCTATTTCTCCCCCAACGTGCCTCAGTGGCTGGCTTCATCAACGCATTCACCCTTGTTTCTTCGCGGGCATTCATCGTCGATGCGTACCATGGGCTGTCTATGGTCCCTATAGCGGACGCGTCAGTTTATCTCTCAAGAATGCGCGACCCCTTCTAACGCTTCTCCAGATTCAATCACTCGCAGGATAATCACGTCCATATCGAGGTAGCGTCCAAGTAATATCCTCAACCGCAGCATGCTGAAACTCCCGCTAGACCGATTTTGATGTCTGTCCGCTATGCGGTGCTCTCTACGAGTGCCCACACGATGATGGACCCAAGCTCGAAACCCACGTTGGGCAGAATCATTACGACTCGTGCTACGAAATGGTGGTGAACTCGCCTATACCGCGTCACTCAGAGGTCTTCAATACGTACGGCGAGACTCTCGGCAACGCTGCGCTTCTCGCTCGATACGGGTTCGTCCTGGACGTGAACGAAAACGATTGCATAACGTGGAGCATGGAGGAATTGACAGATGACGCGGATCTAGCCGCCACATTCCAGCTCGCCGCCTACGAATGGGAATCGGAGAAATCCTTGCGCCCCCGCTGCGAATCTTCAAATCTCGTCTATTATAGCGAGTCATTCACCGTAGATGGAGATGGGAAGGTGTCCCATCGTCTGTGGCTGCTTTGTTTTCTTACTTATCAACGCAACGCCCCCTCATCACCGTCTCCCATGAGCGTGCTTGAAGCCCAAATAGCCTGCGAAGCCGGTATGGACGTCGACGCTTCTTTAATCCCTGCAGTCTCCGCTATCGCCTCCGCTGTTTCGACGCTCTGCTGCACCCGAAAGGCTAAGATTAAGAAACTCTCAGACCTTGGCCCGGATGCCGACATTGGCGAGATCTTGGACGTGCGTACCTCCGTGTGTGCGCGTGTAGACAATAACTAAACTAGCTTCCAGGGGTTGTCTGACGACAGGCCGAGGACACGCCTTGCAGTATCTTACGTATTGACCGAAATATCGATTTTGGAATGCTGCCTGGCAGAATGGTCCGACCTTGTTCTCCCCCATCCTTCGTAGCATGCCGCCCACGATGGATGCACGTTCCCCTACTTCCCCCCCTGAATGTTATTGTTGTCGCACGTGATCTCTCCTTTTCTCCCAATCCAAGGCCTCCGCCGTTTGCGCCCATCATTGGCATCAATGCGTGCTATCTTCGTCGGTGGGACTGTGTGTATACAACATGTATCCGCCTCAGTTCTATTGTATACTTTTATATGTCGTCAAGAGCCTCCCGACAGAGAGTCTTGAAGATGTCTCGGCTTCCCATGCCGCCTATGCAGCATGATTGACACATCAAGGAGACAATAACAGCCCTCACAATAACGAGGGACTCAGCCTATCCGGATCTGGCACACTGCATGCCGAGAACACAGCGATGACGACCAAGCGCTGAAGCCCGTATTGTCAATGATCTGGGGCAGGATTGTGCTGTGGAGGCTAATTGTGGTACGGTGTACGTCGGCCACCGCCCCGTGCGCTCGTATATATACTGGGGTGAAACCTCGTTGACTTTCCAACGGTCTGCAATCCCACTTGTAGAACATACAGCCTGCCCGGGCCTCCGTCGACACCACACTAGCACCCACTCGACGTCCTTTACCACCACATTCCACCACATTTCAACCGCTGCCATGGACTTCTTCGCTACCTTCCTCACTAGTGCACCAGCACCAGAAATCACGTCTTCTGCGTCGAACACCACAATACAATCTACATCACCCGATGCCACAGACATTGAACTAGTCGACTTTGAACGCAATGGGAAGGGAGGCGGCTGCTACTGCATCATATCATGAACTCAGCCTCCTTGCTTCCATCCTCCCCACGATATCTGATTTGGTTTGTATATTTGTCTTTCTGCCGGATCCATTTTCTGATCAAAATCTGTATTGCAGTATCTCACTTACACCTCTATCCCTGCTGGACCAGCACACATATGACCATCACGCAACAGTCATACCCTCATCATTTCTCCCAACTTCCCAGACTGGTGATACCCCTCCTCGCCAAATTTTATCATAGTCGCCTACCACATCCGACCATCACATTCCTTGATTTATTTCTCTCCGTATCTTTATTATTTCGTTCGCTTCAACACTCCTTTACTCTCCTCGCGAATTTCGGTCTCTGCATACTTCTGTAGTCATACATTCTATACCACACACATTGTATTGCTATCACCAGCAGCTACTTCACCCTCTGTAATCCTTCGATTTACCTCCTGTGTCAAATATGCATTGAATGCACTGTCGTCCCCTATTCCCCTGCCCCTGGATTGCTCGTGTGGTTGGCCCGGGAGCTTGCGGAATATCGCACATCCAAGATGGACCATCAGCACGCCGTCCACCCCACCATAACGCCAGATAATCAAGCCGCTGGAAGCATAATTTCTCGAATGCGTTCGATTGACGGTAGCCAACTCTCAATCTCCAGTCGTGCTAGAATTGATGTATCCAGTAATTAAACCCGCTATTAACTTCGAGTATGCCGTGTGTGGCGGCGAAGGTTATCATGCGTGTTGCTGCCTCCAAGCACCATCGGGCGGTCTCGAGTTCCTCGGAGTTGGGCGAGCCGTAACCACATAAAGGAAACCCGGGGTCTATTACCCAGACTCGATTACACACTTCTACTACCAACACTTCCATGGAGGCCTATTTCGACAACAAGAACAACGTGCTCAATGCACACATACGAACATCCTACGACGACTCTGTATTGTATACTGTCAAGTCTACATCGGGCTTCCGCGGGCCACGAATCACTATCCTCGAAGACGCCAACCCCGTTCTTGGGCACGGGAGCAATCGCATCGTCGGGGCGATTCATTGGAAGGAGAAAGTCTTCGAGGTGAATGGCCATCGGAAGCCGCTTGCTGAAATCAAAAGGCGGGAAGGGCGTATCATGCATACGTGAGCATTCCGGATCTCTTGGTTGCCCGCCTTGCGGGATATGGGACATATACTCATGGGAATTAGCACACGCTATTGGAGATGGGGTAAGGAGCGGAAAGAGTACGAGATTCGATTTGATGACGATGAGTGGAAGGTACGGCGTTGGCGTATCCTGGTCTCCTTTTCCGTTGACTGAATCTCTAAATCCCAGGCGACCACTGACCGTGGAATGAGCATCAGTGCCAGGTTTGAGGTATCGTTACGCCCGCACCTGTTTGGCAAATCGAAACCTCCCAAATTCCATCTCACGACGGACACGCTCGAAGCAGACGAAGTCTTTATGATCCTTGTATTTATATACTGCGAGGTCAAGCGCCAGAATAGAACCGTAAGCTTCCCCTCGTATTAAATCCCGGGCGGTGACTGATTTCTGAGGCAATAACAGAACAGCGGCCCTACTGAGGGCATATCTGCCTGGTAGCCCCTCTGTAAGCCCCTGGCTCCTGTTGGTGTTCACAACGAAATTGTCGCGGTCTGGAGTCGTGCAGAAGTCCGAGTACCTTCTATTGTATGTAACACTCTGGAATGGACGCGTACACTGTAAACATAGTTTGTTTTTTCGGCGGTGATGGGCTTCCAGGGGCTTCCCCATTCAGACTCCAGACTTGGTCCAGAGTCCAGGCGTGACTTACTGGCATGTGACGAGATGAGAATCCGCAGTCGGTTTCATCGTCGCTTGTTTTCCAACTACCACCATCCCTCAACTCGAAAAACTTAATGTCTACCATGAACAGCACTAACTACCAGGCTTTTAACAGCCTGGAGCTCTCAAAACAGCAGAACTATGATTTCTTGTCGTTCACAGCGCCTTCGGACATAGTCGCGCCCTCTCCAGATCTCTTTGAGACTGAACTCGATTTAAACCTCGAGGGCCTTGACGACTCGCAGATTCCTTTCTTCACCGTCGACTCGAACGATGCTTTCACCCAGCTGAGGTCTGGGAACCCGACCTGCGGTCCCCCCTCGACGTTCACTATCTCTAGTGAATCGGCTTACGAATCGACGCCTTCAGCCTACTCTGCGTCATATTACAACAGTTACACCCCTTCGGCCTACGCCACCTCTGCGTACTCACTCGACTTCAATGAGGTCGACTTGAGGCGTATCAATCTCAATACTTTCGCCGATTCTTTCGGCCCAAGGATTTCCGTTGACACTGTCGATCCCACGACGTTTAATGACAGTCCCTCTCCTTCTTCGACCTCCACGCACGCCCTGTCTGCATATGATGTGATTGAGGAGTATGAGAAATATATTCCCCGCGGTTCCTCTGACTACTCGCCCAGCAACCGCGAGGCGGACATTTTCTCTCCTCAACCACTTACCCAGAAGGCAACATCGCCTGTCGCACCGGCGGCCAAGCCCTCGAGACGGGTTTCCAGCGCCAGCGATGCGGGCCGTCCTGTCGACGCTCGCCGAAAGTTCAAGTGCACCGTCTGCTGCCACGGTTCGTGCCCCCATCGAAGTGTTTGCTACTATTGACTCACCCATTCTGCCTTGTAGCCTTTGATCGACGCTGGAATCTGACCCAGCACATGCTCACCCACGAGCCCAACCGCCCCAAGCCTCATGCTTGCTCCCACCGCGAATGCGGCCGGTCGTTCAGCAGGAAGCACGACTTGACTCGTCACCTTATCAGTGTTCACCGCGAATCACCGCTCATTGGTGGTGCTTCTGTGAAGAAAGCTGAGATCGGAGTAGGCAGGCGTGCCAGGAGCTGGTGCGACTCCTGCGGGCGGGCCCACTTTGACAAGGAGGCATCGTGTGAATGCCACGACGCAAAATGATCTGATCTTGTTAATGAGGATTCTGATACAAGTGAGATTCTTCTCCATCTTGTACGCGGACTTCATTGCTGACTTGCTCCAAGTGTTATACATCTTGCCCGAGCTTTGGCTTCCCACAAGATGTGTTTCCCATCGTGGATTTCCCTTCGGGCCTTTTCGTCTGTATCACGTATCGTACCGCCTTGTTTATTGTTTCATGGCCCCGAGACGAACGTGATCTCACGGATTGTACCACACGCCTCTCCCCACCGCTTTCCCCGTTATTCCCCAACACCATCTCAACGATCTACTATATGATTTCACCCTTTCCCCCTTATCCGTGATCAGCATGCTATGAAATTGTACCTATGCATACCTCTTCGTTTATCTTCAGCTACCATTCCCGAATCCCGTATTATCTTGACCGCCTACCACTTTGATTCCACTGTAATACCCGCGACTATTCGACGAAATACACAGTTATTTGAACTTACGCCACAGATCCGCCTTTTCGCACTGAGTGTGAATCTCGTAAGTAAGTGTCGTACCAGTCGTTTCGAGCTGTGTCACTGTAATTGGCGGTCTGTAGATGGACTTTCAGGAATCCAAATCACTTCAACCTCCGTCCCAATTCGGACCACATGCGCTCTAACGAAGTCGATCATTCGGCGCTCAGCGCTCAGTGTTGTGTCAGTGTATGAAACTTCCTGCTCGAAGTTCAGGGCCTTTCAAAGGACCACAACCGCGGGTGGTGTGTTGAATACAACTCTGTGGTCATGCACAACCCCCTCAAATGGAGTCTTTTTGCCCTGCCTGCGTCTCTTGGCCTCTTCTTCGGCCTCTTCTTTGGCCTTTCGTACCCAGGTGAGTCCCAGTCTAGACTTTATGTTGATAGTTTCGTCAAGCTGATAAGGAGATATGACGGATAGAAATTGTCCGGAATGGCTGGCCATTGACCACCTGTCATGTGCTAGCATCGCGATTGGATTCCCGCTATTGTTGCGAAAAGGCTTGTACAACAGGTTGCAGCACAGTGACCCTCGGAGCCCCCCTTTGCTCGTCTCAGATATCGCTCGTGAATAACGCGTTCACCCCATCCCAATGCGCAAGCGATAGGTCGAGATGCCCGCCGCAGATAGGGCAGGTGTGCGATGGAGGGTATGCCCATCTACCTTTGTATAGAACCAAATCCCGTATCGCTGATCACGTCTGGACGATCAGATTTCACTGTTGTTCGAATTGCTGTGATACCTGCCAATCTTGCAAGCAAAAGTGCTCTGGGCATCCGCGAGTTTGTACTCAGTCATGCTCTTCCTATACGTGAGCAACTTTTACCATTGTCTCTATGCGTCAATTCGACAGATCGTATGATGTAGGTGCCGGTGTCGGTGCTGCTTGAGTACCCCTCGGCAGTCTTGCACCCTTTCATGCCCGTCGTGCTACCTCGTCGACCTGACTTTGAAGTTCGGCTCTGGTCGCATGCGGACTGAAGCGCATTCTGCTACCTATCAACAAGACTTTGGGAAGAACGAAGCGAGTTCGAAGCAGTTCCTCAATCGTCATTCCGTCGGGTCATCTTCCAGGTGCTTTTACAACCCCAAAAACCCCAGCCAAGTGCGTGACTTCACCCTCTCGTTCGATTTTCTTGTAATTGGCTTGTAGGTATCCTTCGACGTGTCCTTTACACCGTGGAAGTGGGCTGTGGTCTCGATTTTCGGTATCGTCCCGCTCTTCCTCAATTTAGCTCTGCTGGCAACCGTTCTGGGTATCATTCCCGCGTATCGAGCGATCAATGCGAAGATCGCTGAAAGGCGGAAACAAGACATGTCAGAGACAGCCCTCCTTGTTTCAGATCAAGGTCCTCGAGAGGTTAATCTCATCTCCACAAAGGAAATGTCGGTTGACCCCGAAGCCACTCGTAAATTGCACGACAAAGCATACTGGAATGCAGATTCCGACGATGAAGCTCCTTTACTTGACATTAAGGGAGCACAAGGGAGCAGATAAATTCTAGTGTGCTGAATACACTGCCTGAAAAATAAGGCTAAAACCACAAGGGTAACCGTGTCAAGAGGCATCAATACCGTGTAGGATACTGAGACAATCATATCCACTTTCAGGGACCTCTGTCGTCGACCAAAGTTGGGTTCTAAGTTTATTTTGTGCACGACCACTGCGGCCCTGTTGGCTGCCTCGCGCCCACAGTACGTGATGGATAGGTTCAGATGACCCCGATTTGGTTTTAATAGACGAACATTGACCACATCTGCTGCATGCTAAAATGCCAAAATATCAGCGTCCTCGCAATCGCTGTCATCAAACGACTCCTCGGGTTCCTCCTAAGATTTGATAACAACGGGTGAGCTGGATGATTTGCTACAGATAACGGGCGTACCTTCAACCCTACTATCCTCTCGTCGTCGATGAAGAATGCCGAGTAGGACGAGTTTAGTTGGCGCGTAGTACGCCATATGGGCAAGCAGGTGTAAGCTCCATCGCCCTGGAATAATCCAGGCGGGGCCGTTGAATGAGTGGAATATGTGCGTCGCGCCAATCCGGGCTCAGCGGTTGACAAACTGGGTCCTTCGCGTCGGCGCGGGTTTAGATCGATTATGTCTATTGAATCAGGCTCCAAGGAAGAAGACACGACGCGGGAGCCATACGAAGAGCTGCGCGCGGTACGCATATCAGATCATTGCTCAAGGTTTATATGTGAACCTTACAACGCAGGTGTGCCGAGTGGATGGCCCTCAAGGTGAGTGTTCTCCGGGCCCCAGTCTTCCCAGGGGACTTGTCCAACAGGGGTGTTTGAGGCGTAATCCAAGAGAATAGAGTTGGGTATGAAAAGGTCAAACTCATGCTCTTCATCATCGCCCGTAGTCAACCGATATGATACGATGTTGATATGGGACTCTGGGGCAGTGGCTGCTATCTTGGATGGTGGAAAGTGGGCGGGGTCGAGAATAGGTGGCGTCTGCATGGCAGTGGAGTCGAAATCACAATCTGACACGGGTTCTGGGAGGTGTAGGTTAGCTTTGTGCGTTGTAGTTGTTTCGGCTGTTTCCTCATCGTATTCGAAGGTGCATATGTTCAATGACGGACTTGTCTCTCCCACGGATGCGAAAACCACAGCTCGGGGAGAGATGAACGAGCATTCGGTGAATTCAATGTATCCATCTATCTATATTTATTCAAACAAAAAGCGGGAGGTCGCTGAATAGGCTGGGACGTACCAACCAATCGTGGCCGCTCTTCCAGTTCCAAAACTGAAAATGCATGCCTTCGTGGCCTTCCCAATCGTTGCCTACGCTGTACTGCATGAGGACAACATCCATTGCAAGTTTTATACGGGAAAACCATATGTTGTTCCTTCCAGATTCGTCGGGATGCGGTGGGATGTCAAAGGTCAATGCAGCGTTCCGAGCGAGCGGATGAGGGTCGCCTGTGGACAAGGTTTGGACATGCAAGCAGATAGAACGTTGGCCATTGTATGACCATGGCCTATGTAAAAGAACACCATGATCATCCGTTTCAAGATGGTGCTTAAAGCTAGAGCCAACCTTGTATCCTCTTCCAGAAAAATAACCAAGTCCTGCGTAGGGTCCATCACGAATTCCTTTGCAGGGAAGCTTAATTCTCGGTCGATCCAGCGGTCATTCGACTCATGCGCGTTGATAGTGGATAGATGCCTCGTGACGAATGTTTGGCGATGAATCAGTTTCGCGAAGACACCAGCTACAAAGCCATAAAGGTTCAATTCCTCGATTTCTCCTGGTATGCGGAGAGAAGATTGTCGCCAGCGCAAGTTCGCCCAAGCTTTACGGTGCCCGATGAGTTCCTTGAGACGATCTTGATATGGAATGGTCGGCCCAGCACAGTTTACCATCCCGTCCATTCCAAGTTCAAACAGATACTGAAGCTCTGTTGATTGCCGAATTACATCATGTAAGCTGCGGCATACCTAAGTGTTGTTTGCGATGAGCATCATACGAAGAATGGTCCACATCTCACCAAGGTACAAGCTATTACGGATCCCGAGTCCGAGTATTGTAGAATTCGGTGTATCAGCTCGTTCGGAAGGTCGTCCAGGCTTTTCGCTTTCCGTCCCATAGGTGGTACAACGACTCCGAGGCACGTAACTTGAGGTAAAAATTGAGGATGATGAGGTTGCGCGTGTATTAACTACAGTTCTGAACTTCTATGTCCAGGGATCAACTGATTATGTTCCAAACCAATCTCAGTCCCACGGCAAGCCTAGCCCATCAGAAATCAATGAGACCATGGTAGCGCGCAAGCCATCAGGCGGCCAGGACTAGTACTATAGCCTTGAGAATTATTGGTATAAGAGCGTACCCCTCCCATCTTTCTTGCCAGTTTTGTTTCCGACTTCAGTTCAAAAGCGTCGAGCGAGTTGGAGCTCAGATTCGATTGAAGTCCAAGCCAACACGTGACTTCGAGCTTAGTGCCACTCCACTGGCACCACCATGTTTGCTGTAGCCCGTTCGAAGTCGATGAGTCGGACTAGCCAAGAATCTTCCCTCTGTACATTTACTCGTAATCAGTTCTCCAGCGACAGAAGAGGGAGCGACCGACCATTGCGCCCGGATCAACGCATCTACGTATCCTCTCACGAGCGCGGTTAATGGTGCTTGGAAGTTGACCAAAGGGGCCACGCTGGGGCTATCTTTGCATCGTGCGGGACTGGAGCATAAGGTCTCTGTCCTTATCATTGGCGCCGCCAATCACAAGCGAGATCAACCACCATAACATAGATATATAAGTATCATTTGAGTCGGACGACCGCCGTTGGCCTGCAATGTCGCCTTCGAATACCCTCAAAGGTGATGATGATACCATCGCAAGAGGGGTCGGCATGGAAGCCGACGAGATCGAGCTTGCGAGAATGGGATATAAGCAGGAATTGAAGTAAGTCTCGCGATGCTTCCCATGAGAAACTGATCTCATGATCATCTACTACTTACAGCCGTGAACTGAGCTTATTGCAGGTGAGCGACAATATGAATGTTCTACCTACATATTCTTACCGCGTTGATGTAGAACTTTGGAGTATCCTTCTCGATCATCAGCGTCATAACAGGCATACCGTCGTTATTCTTATATGGATTGGTGAGCGCACACCCTCCGACTGTATTGTCGTCTACTAATAGCAATAAAGAATACGGGAGGACCAGCTGTCATGGTCTGGGGCTGGGTGGTCGTGTGTAAGTCGCCCATAAAGTAGCTCGCTTATCGCAGTTACTCACAATCAGCAGCTTGCGCAACCATGTTGGTCGGATTAGCCATGGCAGGTACGCCACTCCAGTGTCTCTCTCAGGAAACCTCCGAAATACTAACGTTAGATAGAGGTTTGCAGGTATGCACCAGTATTTCAACAATATAGCCGAACGTAGACCCCCTCCGCCAGTGCACACCCGACTTCCGGGGGTCCTTATTTCTGGGCCGCGATGTTGTCAAAGCCAGAGCAAGCCGCTTTTGCCTCATGGGTCACTGGATGGTTCAACCTTCTTGGTCAAGTTGCCGTGACCACTGGTATCAGGTGCGCTACTCGTACTGTCAAGCTTCGACGCTCGCTTAAATCAAGTATCGACAGCTTCGCATGTGCCACATTCATATCAACTGCTTCTGAATTGAAAACGAGCTTCCAACCCAACGAGAAGACAACGATCGGTATTTACGCTGCTGTTTTGATCACGCAAGGTGCGTGGGCGCTTGGTACCTCACTTGTGGTGCTATTGACCCACCTTGAAGACAGGCATCATCAACACATTCGGTGTGCGACTACTGAAGCATCTCAATAACATCTCGGTATGGTGGCACGCAATAGGGACATTCTCCCTGGTGGTAGCTATTTTAGCGAAAGCGCCTTCTCATCAGTCGGCCGAGTTCGTTTTCAGGACGATCATAGATGGAACGGGCGTAGACGGTGTTGGGTGGGGAGAACGGGCGAGCAAAGCCTACTTGGTTGTCATCGGAATTCTCATGGCGCAGTATACACTCACTGGTTTCGACGCAAGCGCTCATGTAAGTCTGCGCACCTTGCTACATTCTCTTCCTCTCCTCACGTACTCCACGCTATTCTAGATGACTGAAGAAACCCAGAACGCCGCGATGTCGGGGTCAATTGGCATCGTGATGGCAATTGGGGTGTCCGCTCTGCTGGGGTGGTTCCTCCTCCTGGGTCTTCTATTCTCTATCCAAGATCTCGACGGAACTCTCAACTCAGCGACTGGCCAGCCGGTGGCACAAATTTTCTTGGATACAGTCGGTGAAAACGGAGCTATCGTTCTGATGGTAAGCTCCGTCAGAAATTCTAATGATTCTGACTTAATCTGTGCGATTACCAGGTCATTGTGATCGGCGCGATGTTTTTCTGTGGGTATGTTATGTCGTTTCCTCTGCGCAATCACGGTAATTTTGACGGTTGTACTCCCAAAGGACCTTTTCAATCACATCAAACTCGCGGATGATGTACGCATTCGCTCGTGATGGAGGTATTCCCGGACACGGTTTCTTTAGCAAGGTCAACACTCGATGGAAGTCTCCCATCCGAGCAGGTAAATTTCTGTACAAAGACCTCATGGAATCTTCTCCTAATCCTCATTCTTAGTCTGGATGGCTTGTACACTTAGTTTCATCCTGGGTCTACCCAGTCTCGGCAGTTCTGTTGCGTTTTCAGCCGCAACTAGTATCGCGACAATTGGGCTATATATTTCTTATGGTGAGGCTTCTCATCATCCCCCCCTTTTCCTTCAGGCTCTGATCTTAGAGGGGACTTGGTGTCTAGGCATTCCAATCGCCCTACGTGTCATATACCGTCGCGATTTCAAGAAAGGCCCTTTCCATCTCGGGGCGTTCTCTTTGCCTGTCTCGATCGCAGCCGTTCTGTGGATCATATTTATCTCCATCGCCTTCATCTTACCTCAAGTCAACGTATGTTTCTCTTGCTATTCCATCACCCACGTACATACCAACCTTTGAAATCCATCCGATAGCCTGTCAACTCACAAACCCTCAACTACGCAATTGTCGCTGTTGGGATAGTCATTGCGTACTCCATGGGCTTCTGGCTCCTGAGTGCTCGCAAATGGTTCACAGGCCCTGTGAAGCAGATTGCTGGTGAGACGACTTCTCTAGCTTCTCGCGAGCGCTTCAGTGGGATTCCAATTGATTTCCCCCTTTCATTAGCTGAGGAGATGGGGATCAATGTGATGGAACCAGGAGAAGCCGAAAAGCAGCTCTGATACACATATTGTAGTCGGGGCTCAGCGAAGAGAAGTATAGAAGCGCATCATGACGAGTGTTAACGTTTATATTTCTTCGTATCATTGCGCACACGCATGTGTAATATGCTGTAGATTATGCCGATCGTGGAGTCCTGGCACCCAGGAGGGTTCAACTAGGTAACTCACGTGACATTGGGATCTGCTCTGCTTAACTTCACCCCACACCCCGAGGTTTGGATGAGTCGAGTCGGGGGTGTATGGCTGGACCGTTGTATAGCAATGTTTGCGATGGAGGACATGCCCTTAACGATGGGCACGTTTGTCAACCCTTTCGGTCTCTAACGGCGAGCGCTCAAGGGATGTAGCTGGGTTCTCAATTCAAATATTGAAGGCGCTCTTTAATATCGACTTCGTTTTTAGGTGCTGCTATACGTTTCTCCCACCTTTATCCACCGACCGATGTCCAGAAAAGAGAAGAGCATAGCCGATCTCCCAAACGAGTTGATTCACCGAATCTTGCGGTATTCAGACCCTGGAGCCATAAGATCTTGTACCCTAGTGAGGCAAATTTGTGTCACATTCATGGCAACATCTGACCGTTATCAACTGATAGGTCTGCCACAGATTGCACGACATTGTCCGTCAATCCACTGAGCTGCGCTACTTGTTCGAGCTGGGCCTGGACGGATTGGTAGATTGCGCGACATCGACCTCCTCATATCACGAACGTCTCAAAGATGTCCTCGAGCGCCGTAGGTCGTGGGCGAACATCTCCTGGCGCAAGAGTTCTTCGATCCGTCTTCCTGGAAGGGGAGAACACTTGAGCGCGTATGACTGTGTTGCCGGCGTCCTTGCCAAGTTATCTCAACACCGCACATTCATTGCTGTGCATTTACCGTCTATCAACGACCCTGTGCCCCACTGGATCAAGCATGAGTTAGCTTTTCCTGCCAAAACTTTTGCAATGGACCCAACCCAGGACTTGGTTGTTTTTTTGGAAAAGGATCCAAGGTTTGGTCGAATTTCACCGCTCTCTTAAGGGCATCGGTCATGATGACTTTCTGTTCTGTAGGCCAAAGGGATACAACGGTCAACGATCCGTTCGCATACATATTCAGACTTTGTCAACAGGCGATCCTCACCCACTTGCGCAGAACTCTTCGCTGACCTTTGACGTCCCACCTTATACCGAATTCAGGCTTAAGACCAACTACATCTGGTTCTCATGCATCAAACTTGCGGCGGACATCGTCCTTATGCAATACAACATAGGGCATGAATGGATGTGCTTCCGTTTCTGGAACTGGATGACTGGTCATGATTGGATGGTACGTGCACGTGCACTTACAGTAGTTTGTTGATATCGACAAAATATAGATTGAAGGCTACCCCGGATATTTTGTTGATTGTTCATTCATCTCCTCTCGGGCAGTCATGTTAACATCTACGCAAGGGATGGGATCATTGCATGTATACACCTTTGAATTCGAAGGGCCATCCCCCGCACACGTAACTCTCAAGGCAAACTTACACCTCCCAAAAGTCAGGCAAGGCATCTACTACGAGCCGGTCGAAACTCGAACTACTCCTATCCTTGGCCTCGCTCGCACTCCGGCATCTAAGACCACTGTGCCATCTCTAGAGTCCCAACTTAACATGATGTCAATGAAGTATGGTATTGGAGATGACGAGTATCTCTTCCACCTCTTCGTACCCAACTCGCTACTCTTGGGATACGCAACGAATCCGTGGGTTGGAGAGGTGGGGTGGGAGGATTGGGGTCCACAGAACACGCGATTAATTGAAACGACACATATGCCTTCTGGGCTAAGGTAGGCTCGAATTTCACCATCGTGAGTCACCAGCTCACTAGGCTTTCGCCCCAGATTTGCCAATGGGTTCCGCGTCATTTCCTCGCCTACTGATGACCCCCTCCAGCCAGCAGCTTCAATACAAATATATGATTTCAACCCGTCCCGCCGGCAAGAGTACGATGTTCCATTAACCGATTTTGGTGCAACGCAACGCTCGTACTCCAACGCCTACGTGATCCATAGAGAGATATTTGAAGAAGATGTTCTCACTCGCTTGCCGGTTTGGCACACCAGCCGCTCACTGGACCCGTATTATTGGAATTTTTTCATCGATGACGAGAGGATAGTGGGGATGAAAGTACGTGCTCATCATGTTGTCATCATGTCCAAGCATCCAAGAGTAGGGAACCTGATGCTTACCATTTAATGCCAGAATCCAGCCGACGACGATTCCGACGATAGCGACTGCGAAGACATTGAGGTTTTCGTATTGTAGCATACCATGCTCAAATATCTTTTTGAACCTTTATTTCAGCGACGTGTGCCTGCGACTATAGCGCGTATTTGGCGTACCACAGGACCAACGGTACCAGATGTCAACGATTGAGCGCTTCCGACAGTGAGTCATGTCATTAACAGGGGTACCCGGACTAAGTCCGACAACCAACTTTGAACATCACCACTGCGAACACTGTTTGCAAACCGGAGTAGCCCCTTTGCGAGGGTACAGCTGGTGATATCAACGCGATACTCTATTCGTTGCCCGTGACTGTAGTACCACCGAATCTCTGTCAATATCTAGAGTCATTGGGCCGTGAAGCGAGATGGGAGATTCGATGACTGTCCGGTGTGCATTCTTAGGTGCACTATGCTGTGCTGCTATAGCTGGTGTCCATTTCGCTTCCAAGAAGCGCAGGCCTCCACTTCCCCCTGGTCCGCTCTCCAATTCAATCCTGGTCGGCCATTTCGGACAAATGCCCTGGGGAAGCCCCGTCACAGTCTTTCGCGAGTGGGCTCAGAAGTATGGTAGGTAATGACAGTTCCCCGTTAACACAGTCGGTCTTGATGCAGATTTGTTTGTAGGTGATGTTGTTTACGTGCATTGTCTGGGCCAGCCGTACATCATCCTGGATAGCGCTGAAGCAGCCTCCGAGCTCTTGGAGAAGCGGAGCGCAATTTTCAGTAGCAGACCAAATACGATGGTCTATAAATTGTAAGGCGTCAGCTCGAAATATGTAATACTTGACGAGCCTATTTGACGGTGGCTTAGGATGGGATGGGACCCGGACGTCGTCTTCCTACCATATGGACCACAGTTTCGGAAGCAAAGGAAAATATTCCAGACCAGCTTCTCCCCTCAAGCTTGCATCGAATTTGAGCCGGTGCAACTACAGAATGCACACCTATTAGTGCACGGATTGATGGAAAACAAAGGTGACTTAGTTCAACTGCTGAACAGGTATGCCAATCTCCGAGTCGTCCTTCAGGTTGGCACTCTGATATGGACCTGACTTGCTCTGAGTCTAGATTCACCATAGCTTTAGCGATAAGAATCGCGTATGGTCACCAAATATTGTCGCCGGATGACGAGTATATCAAGATAATCCAGGACAGCGGTTCCGCATTGAGTCATGGTGGGATGCCGGCAGGTACCCTCGTCGACTACTTCCCAGTTCGTACGTGTCGTATCTGATGATGATTCCCTAATTAATATCAAAATCCTGACGTTACTCGATGCCGTAGTGCAGTACTTTCCTTCGTGGTTTCCAGGGACCCATTATGTCAATGTGGCTCGAGAGTGGAAATGGGCGGTTCGGAAGATGATCGAATGGCCATACGAAGTGGTTCTGAAGAACATTGTAAGTTATGAGCGAAGCGTCTGTCGTTTCTAGCTGAACTGTTTATAGGCCACAGGGAAGGCTTGGCCATGCTTTGTTGCCAGTCAGCTTGAATCGGCATGCAAAGATGTTCTGACATCAGATGAACATGAGGATATACGTACGGCAGCCGCTGTTATTTATTCTGCCGGTTCCGATACTGTGAGTTATACAGTCAAGTTATTATCGTTGTCTCTCATCCTCTGGTTCAGACATCCTTTACGCTGCAGAAATTCTTCCTTGTCATGCTACTCTATCCGGAAGTGCAGAAGAAAGGGCACGAAGAAGTGGACCGAGTAGTTGGGGTGGATAGGCTCCCCTCCTTCGAAGACCGCAACTC
This sequence comes from Pleurotus pulmonarius, assembly GCA_012980535.1. Taxonomy (NCBI): domain Eukaryota; kingdom Fungi; phylum Basidiomycota; class Agaricomycetes; order Agaricales; family Pleurotaceae; genus Pleurotus; species Pleurotus pulmonarius. The sequence goes on along the minus strand of SJKF01000012.1, from coordinate 680,765 downwards.
GCTGACATTTGTGAACTGCATAATACAAGAATTACTGAGGTACCCGCTTACCTCCTCGATTTTATTGAAGACCCTAACCAAATCGTAGATGGCATCCAGTCGCGCCTCTAGGTGTGCCCTTCGTTGTTTGATCCTCTCGATATAGGCCAAGTCCTCATCTCGTATTCAAGCGGTCCCGCACTGTTCTACCGAAGAAAGTGTGTATAAAGGTATGAGGATCCCGAAGGGATCCTACGTGTTCCCAAATACAGAGTATATCGGTTCCAATCTCCCCTGGGTGCCACGATCAACTGAGCATTTTTCTAGGTCAATGTCGCTGGACGACAGCGTATACACAAATCCTTCTGAATTCAATCCCTCGCGCTTTTTGCCCACGACTGAGGGCGGGAAGGGAGAACCCCCGTTCGAACCTGCGTTTGGGTTTGGTAGAAGGTACGTCCTATTTTTCGCCCCTTCGAGGGGGCTTCGGTACCTACTCTACACAATAAATCAAAAGGGTATGTCCGGGGAAGCACCTTGCGCTCGCCAACCTCTGGACCGTCGTGACCACAGTTCTCGCCACATTGCAGATAGGAAAGGCTAGGGACGGCGCTGGCCAGGAAATCACACCAAGCGGCGACTTCAATATTGGCTTTACCAGGTATGTGGCAACTGAGAAGTGTAACCAGTTGACGACTTATTGATTGCGCATGCTTCGTAAATAGCTGTCCCAAGGAGTTCCAATGTAGCATATCGGAGCGATCTAATAGAGCTAGAGATCTCATTCAAGAGTTGGTAGTCAAGTTCTCTTCAATAGCGGGCAATATGTAATTCTGTTGTATTGAAAAAATCGCCTTGCTGAGAAAGCCAGGTCCCTCGGGTTGGAACTGGCCCAAAAAGTTGATTTGCTCAAATTCCTCTGCAGGCACGACTTCAAACCCCTTCAACCTTCAAGATCGGCAGCCCGGGGCCATGCTAATTGTATCTCAATTTCCAAGGTCCTGGCACGACTTGCCACTTAGGGTGAGAAAAGGAGCAGGGGTCACGTGCAAGTATTCCGCCGTCTCGCCTTGAACATTGAATATTTGAATCTTTGAATTTCTGTCCTTCCCCCCTGGGGGCCTTACCCTGAAAACAAGGAATTGAATCTGTAGAGGAACGATGGCGAATGCACTGTACGCCTCATGTGCCGAAGTTTTGTCTCTATGCCAGACACTGAAAGACGACCTCCCTGCGATCCTCGACCCGGAGACAGGCTTTGCCCCTCGACTTCGACGCGTTTGCCATGAGCAGTATGTGGAATCATGTACTTGAGTATATACGTCTTTGGCTAAACTAATGCCAGGCTAGAAGAATTCGAGCAAACTCCCGCTGCTGGGGGGATGTCGCAGGAGGAGCTGGATGTGCTTAAACTCGAAGCAAATACATGGGGACTTCTCCAAGCTATCATGCCGTGCGTACAGAGATACAGCGGAATGAATGTAACTCACCGTATGTAGACCGCGAAAGGTGGAGGCCCTTCCGATGCCCAGCCCAAGGGATCTGCTTGCTCAAAATCCTTTCACGCCGACGTCTACACTCGCGCAAGCAATCATGAATACCTCGCCTTTGCTCGCAGAACTCGTCGTTGTCCGCGAATGGCTGCAAGAGACCGCGCCATCTCCTCACCACCCTGAAGCTACAACCGGATACTGGAAGTTCACGAAACACAGTATAATGCAAACGCTGCGGTCGGCAGGAGGGCAGAGGGATGGACTCGTGAAGGAGATGGATCCAGACGTGGTTAACAAAGGGGACGGGCGGGCACTGGCTTCTGACGACGCAGTGAGTTCGACGCGCCTCGTTACTCTGTCGACGCTCATGACTCCCGCAGAACTATGAAAAAAGTCTCGCGAACGCGTTATACACTTATGTGCGAGCGGGACGGCTCGACGAGGCGATCGACTTGTGTAGGAAAGCCCACCAGCCATGGAGAGCAGCGAGCATTCGTGGTTCGCGGTTGTTCCAATGGAAGGCTATCGGTGCGTGTTTTGTGTCTCGCTGTCTTGCCACTGTTGACTTGGCGCCAGCGAACGAAGTCAGTGAAGATGACGATGAAGTAGAGGAAACGGATGCGTGGCAGGGGAATCGTAGACGTAGGCTATGGAAATCCACATGCGTACGAGCGGCGCTCAACGTGAGTCCTTCACTTTACGCTCACAACCGCATCCATTCATATCTTCTCAGCCTGCCCTCCCTCAATCAGAACGCGTCCTATTCTCGGCATTAGCACCTTCCCCTCAAACATCGACAATACTCAAATCAGCGTGCAGAACATGGGAGGACCATCTGTGGGCACAGCTGAGCATAGTCTGCGAGGAGAAGGAAAGCATGGAAATGGCTCTCTTGGGAAACAAGAGTTTCTGGGAAGGAGGGGAGGTCACCGATGATTCTAATGCGACGATAGACATCGACAGGGAACAAGAGGAGGAAGAGTGGGAGAAGGAGGTAGTTAGTACTTTGGAGGGCTTGAAGAGTGTAGCCGTCTTTGAAGGGTCCGTCTCTATTCCCTCAAACTCGTCTGCTTCATTTATACCTTGCTTCTATAGGCAACCAGCGGACCATGCATTCCACGTATCGCAATTGCACATCATCTTAGATCGAACGAGCACTCTACTAGAGATCTTTGCCACTGGCCTAACGGATGGGATATACGCAGACACCTCGTCAGAGTGAGTGGGACACGTACGTGCGGTGAACTCCGTTAACCGTGCTGGTTCGCTCCAGATATTCAACGATGTGCCGCTTCTTCGCTCACCTCTGTCTTTTCCTGCAAATGATCGATATACCTGTACCGCCGTTAGCCACGCAAGTAATCCTTGAGGCGTATATCCGTGTGCTTGAAGGTGCAGGGCAGAGGGACCTCATCGCAATGTACGCGGGTGCTCTAGGGGACAACGCCATCGAGCGTTATGCGTTGTTCCTGACCTCACTGGAGCTGAGCACCGACCTTTCGGAGCGCCGGCTGGCGCTCACGCGGGGCATGGATCACGGTTTAGACCTAGACCGTGTAGCTATTGCGACGGCCGAGCGGACAATCGAGAAAGCTTTCGAGGTGCGTTTGTCTTGATGTTTCAGCGATCGTGATCCTGCGGTCATTAATCCCCATTTCGTAGCTTCTTCCCCCGCTCGCGGGACCTTTGCCATCAATCATCGCAATGCAACCACCCGCTTCCGAGACAGAGCAATTGCTCCTTCGTTCTATCGAATGGACGACGTTCTCCGACGCCACCTTCCACACAGCCCTGGAGCAGGCCAACGTAATTCTGCGATACTTTCTGGGTATGGGATCTTTAGTATCTGTCCCTATATTTGCATGGCTGACGACCGAGTTTGTTTTCTGCTTCCGTGTTAGGATCGGGCAGGGTGAATGTTGCTCAGCAACTTCTTGGGATGTTACCTCCTGAGCTTGCCGCGATAGGCGAACCTGAGGAAATGGCCACAGAGTACCTGCACTACCAGCAGTTCTTTGCTATCTGGGAGGCATTGGAGCGGGTGGTCGAGTGCGAATCCTTGGAGAGCCCGCAGATGAATCGGGAAACAAAGAGTGCCTGGTTGAAGGACTACGCCGTACGTTGCCGCTTTTGGCTTCCGTTGCATCATCAGGTATTCAGGGAGAGTTTCTACCAGGGTCTCATCGATACGGCCCACGAAAAAATCGTCAAGTTGCTAACCTCGGAATGGCTAGTCTCGGATGTTGATGTTATAACCAGTGAGTGAGCGGTTCACCCGCAATGACGATAACATAACAACCGTTCTCTGATTGCGGCGCTGTTCTTTGATAGATGACCGCCGTCGCCGTGGGCTCGTCCGGATAAGGCAATTGTATATTCCAGAACTCATCATCCGTCTCCACCACATCTTGGTCTCTTCCCGACATAAAATACCCAGGTATGTCTTTTTAACCCAGATTCCAGATTGACAAAGTCAACGAAGCCAACCCTGACTTCTTGCACAGCAATGCTAAGCTGGCCTTGAAATTGGCAAATGTCGTCGCGGATTCGAGATACAAGCTTTACGACGACTTTGTTGGGGAAGGAGGGATACCGTTGAGTGAGTACCTTGGCGCTGTCAGACAGGCGATTATCGGTGGATTAGAAGGCGGAGGATCTGACCCCTTGCGGTTGCTGACTCGGTGAGAAGAATTGTCCGTCGCCCACTGTGTTACATTAGTGTTATATGTATATACGGTACATAATTGCAGTTACATGATCAGGTGAGTCATTCAAATGACCATGTATAGCGGGTCTCACTCAAATCATCTCATCTCATAGGTTGAAACAGATTATCACAAACCACGAAGCGTCTATCTTTGACTCCAAGAATGAGAAGTGTGGTCACCACATTCAAATTCGTAAGCAAGGCTTCGTTGCGAGTGTGATGGAATGGATTGGGCGCTGAGCGCTGAGCGACGACAAGTAACTCTATAGTCTTGTGTTGTTTTAGCCCTGAAGCTCAGCCATCAGCTCCTACATTGTCGGTCGTTTGTCCGCAGAATGTTCGCGAGCATGGAAGACATAAATCAACAACGGCAACGAAGCGGTTACATCCGTGGGCGCCCGCTGAGTGACTTGTCGTATGCTTCCGACTCTCCTTTCTTGTCCAGCGACGAAACACTTAGGCAGGGAAGGTGGCATTAGGAAGGAAGATGTCTCCGACCCGGCCGATCACGCGCCGGGGCCTTGTCATTCGTCACTAGCAAAGAACAGAACAGGTTTGCCGAAGAGTCCGTTGGGGAGTGATCAGTGCCGCCACGGGCCAGTTCTTCCTCTTCAATCGTCGAGAAGGACGAGTGACATCAGTGGAATAGACGGGGAAAGCGGCTCCAGTGAGTCGGTCGTATCTTCCCCCTCCCCGATCTGGTATTCACAATGAATCATTGATTCATTTACTCACCCGACGACATAAGACAAGTCGATCATTGTCTCACATGGGACGCGTTAAATTCCGGCTTGTTCTGCGAACCTGGTCCCGGGGATAGATGAGTAGATTGTGCGCTACCCAGGCTCAAGCTCAAGGCGTGGATTTCGTGCGCACCTTGAGGCGCCATTATGGTGAGTCCGAAGGGAAGACACAAATGCCTCACATAGCGACGATGGTAATTGTTTTTACTGGTCAAGAACAAGGCTTACTATCCGGGCCTGAGTCCAGGTTTGAATTATCTGTTCGCTGTCGGAGTCCCTCCAGAACAGCGCTCCGGAATTGGAATTAACCTTAGGGTCTACCTGGTGTCTACGGGAGATGGATTCCACCTCCATGTTGGAGACCTGGCATCAAGTCGTGTGCGCATGTGATCAATTCTGTAAATAAATATATTGATCGGCTGCGATCGCCTCACCGATCGAGAATAACCCTGATTCCTCCTTCAATGCGCCATTCGGTAGAATGAACCAAGTTGGAGGAAACTTGGTACGTCCGGGTGCAGAGGATTACTGTTTCCCTTTATTCAATGAAGATATTTTTAGACGAGGTTCTCAATGTGACCGACGTTGTCAAGGAATGACTTTCCGTTTCAGTTCATCCCATTGAGCGCTCCTGGATTTTGGCTGAAAAGGTCGAGAAGGCTTGATCTAGGTAACATAGCACAGTCACCGAGGTCGAATTTCATTCTACCTTGTGATATTGAAACTGCGGCAACACGACTGTAGCTGTAACATAGGCAAGTCCCCGCAATAGTTGATGAATTGATCCACCATGTAGGAGATTGCTCTGCGATGCCACTGATTCTGTATCAGCAAAGAATCTCGTGTCGCTATTTGGGGTATCCAGCCACATATCAAGTTGGACCTTCATGGAGATATTCACCACAGCGCACTGAACTTTATGGAATGACACACTTTGAATATGTTACCATTAACTCGTTCTTGTAAGTGAAGCCCAAGTGAAGCCGTCCGCGTTGGTTGATCGACATGTCGGCAATGGTAATGATGAATGGAAAATAATACTCTTGATTTTAATAGAAAGGAATGTGGGATAGAAAGGCCCGCATAACCGGCCGCACTGCCAACACAACCGTAGTCAAGTTCGATGAATGGCGAACTGATAGACAGACACGGGGATAGCGGAAAGATTGAAGCTTGGAGGCATCTTTTGAATATTGATGTACGCAGTGGCGCAGCACTATCCGGCAGATGCCTGCGTCTGATGCGCAGATTTGGGTTACGCGAATAAACATACTTCCCTCTAGTCTGTTAGATTCTGACAATCTTAGTCTTATGGGCGATACAGGGGATAAAAGAATTCAGGTGACTGCGTGGATAGTTTCTACGCTCCCTGTATTCTCTTTTCTTCTCGCATTTGCTGGAATCCCAGTCCAACACAATATGTACTCCATTCAGTACTCAGTACTAAGCTATTGCATGATCCCTGTATGCTTATTTCAACATACAGTCGACTCTCTTATAACCCATACCTGTCGGTGGACACCAAAAGTATGGGTTATTAGATAAGAGAGTATGGGTAGGTTGCATGAGAGCGCTTATTGGGCATCTATGCCAAATATACAACGAAAAAATTAAGGACATTATGTACGCTATTCTACAGCCTACATATTAAGATGTATCTACAATTATGTACTGGTAGAAGAAAGCACCCACAATTATATGAGAGCAAGAAATTATACAAGATTATTTGAAAACGTTATAGGTGTACTTGAAAGGGGTTGCAACGTGGGGGCGTCGGTTGCGGAGCTCAGGGGTGCAACTCGGCCACAGTGGATTTTTCGTTTAACTTTTCAATGCATAGCTTAAAATTGTACCGTAAATATCATTACAAATATGTATTGTGGCCTTCTAAAAGAGGTATGGATTATGGTATATTAGAGGGTTTATGGGTTTTGGTACCTCCAAAAGTTATGGATTATGGAGTATGGGGGATTTTGCTAATTTCCCTGGTAACCAAGCCAGTAGACGCCAAAATGCATGGGTTATGGGGGATTATGGGCTACGAGGGCCATGGGTTACAACTTACAAGAGAGTCGACTGTAGTCAATAGTGGCTCGCATTACGGACTATTTCCCAGGCCCCTAAACACAAAGAGAGATAAGATAAGATAAGATGCCGATCAAATAGGAAGTATTATGTCAGTAACTACACTTTCTTCCTCACCGTGACCCCAAGTTGGCAAGACGTCGATGGATTATGACAGTAGGACTCCCAATTCGACATATAGTTTCTCTTCGCCGCTTGCAGGGCCCTCTAAGCCCACAGGCTCTGGACTCAAACTTATTCTGCCACCTCTGAAAGGCGGAAAGATTGTCAAGACCTCGAAGAAGAATCGGAAAGGGCAAGACGCGTTCAATCATGCGGAGGAGAAGGCACCACCTCGACCTCTGAAACTAAAACCACTGAAAGAGGTCTTGACGAAGCTCATATCACAGATTAAGAAGTGAAACTTTAGGTCTGGTAGAGGCCATTTCAACTGACGCTGTTCACTCAGGAAAGACGATTATGCATTCTTCCTACAACCGGTGGATGTATCCAAGGTCCCAGGATACTTGGAAATGATATCTCATCCCATGGACCTAGGTACGATATCTACCAAAGTCCAAAAAGGTCGCTATCGCAGCTTGGATGACTTCTCCGTGTGTACTCGTTCCGCGTTTGGTCATACTTTGGCTAGAGCACTTTTTAGGCCGACATAAAGCTAGTTACTTCTAATGCTATGCGCTTCAATCCTCCTGGCACAATATACCACACCGAGGCCCAAAGGATTGAATCTTGGGCTTTGGAGCATATCGAGAAGGCGACACATTTGGTATTGCAGCACGAAACAGACTGGAACCTCGATGGCGACAACGATGACGACTCTCAGCAAGTGAACGTCGACGAAGATGACGATGCTGTTACCCACACGAATCCCGTGACTCCAATGGATGTTGACGAAATTTCTCGTGTAGGGCGCTCGCCCTCCGTTGCCTCTCAATTACCCGCCAGTCTTACGAGGCGTAGTTTACGAGCTCCCACAGTAGTCAAGAAGTCAACGTCCTCTACGCCTGTCATATCAGAGAGCTTAGACGCCGACGGTCGCCTTCCCGGCTCTAAAGATGGATTGGGCGCATTTCCTCCAGGATCTGACTGGGCTGAAACGATGCTGATGCTCAAGCTGAAAGGTTCTTTGCTTCTCACACTAGTGATCAAATATCTTTTACACATATCCGTATATAGGCAAGAAATACAAGACAAAGAAAGAACGACTCCGAGTGGAGAAGGAAGGTCCTCCTTACGCCGCGGATGGCAGCCTTGATTACTCCCAGAGTATGTAATGAAGCACCAGGCCATGGGTTACACACACTCATCCTATTATTACCTAGTGGAAGACCCTTTCACGGTACTTTCCGCCTTGGTGCCAGATCTACCCTCTCGTCCCCTGCTTACTCCCCTCTTTCCGCCCATACCGAACCAAATTAACTCTCAAGCTTCTGCATATCCTGCTCCCACTGCACTTTCCTTCGATTACACCGATAACTTGGACGTCGCAGATCAGTCAACTCTCAAATTCAAACACTGGCATATCACTCGCAGCGCCCAAGCACGTAATCGGCTCAAAGAGAAAGACGATGCCGATGACGGTGCTGGTGATGGTCCGGCGTGGCAAACTCCACGAGAGCCTCATACGCTTGATTTTGGCTCCCTTGCTATCCTCTCCAGCGAACTCTCCAACGAACTCGCTAAACGCGGGTCCGGCACTTCCGACCCTAGGCCCGAAGAAGCAATCGTGTTAGATGAAGTTCGAAACGCTCTAGTGTCGCATTCTACGACGTTAACCGAGCCCTCGCCTCTCGCACCCGTTCCAGATGCTCGGGCGCATAATTATTGGATGGACGGACGCATGAGAGAGGCCGAAGAATACGTCTGGCATTTAGTCTATGGCGGTGCTGATGGCCTCGCATACGTCAATAGCTTAGCAGAGTTCGCTACGCCAACAAAGGTTCTAGCCGTGGGTTTCCTTCCATATATGTGTTCATTCAATGTTCGGATCCTGACCGCTTCTCTCTAGGACTCGACCCCGCGAAGTCAGATTGACGGTGGAACATCAGATACTGAAGAACGAAAATCGAGCTTGGGTATGCCACTCGCTGATTGGGTAATCCAGAATATCGTAGATCCGTTGACCGGCGGCCACCACACCCTTCTCCGCCAAACTGCTCTGCAACTCCACAAATTAATGGCGGGAGGAGATGCTCCTGTTGTCAATATGGAGACTGACTCTGACGCTGAGTTCAACAACGCACGATCAGTGGCAGATCAAGTCGCACTATCCGTTTATACCTATCCCCTCGCAGACCAGGCACTGTCTACATTACGGCGAATCTATTCGGGCGAGATTGACATGGGTTGCCTGATCCGCCACCCTTCGGAGTTCACTCTAAGCGAGGAAGAGTGGATAGGAAAGTCGATAAAGGCACAGTCACGACGGCAAGAAGGGGGCTCCAATGTCGTCGAAGAGCATCTTGAACTCGAGGGACCAGATCTATTGAATCAGGCATTTAACTACTCCGCAGAGCTTATTGCCCAAATTGATCAGGAAATACGGACGGGCAGGAGGCCGGCTCTTGCTCGACTGGACAGCATGAAGACTGATAACGACATTGTCATGAAGACTGAGGGCAAAGCTGCGCGGGACGGCACGAAAACTGAACTCACCACGAGCACGGACACTCCTCCACCAAGTCCATCAGAAGATCCTGTCCTTCGCAACTTGCGGTTAAACTTGCTGGCTCTTACGAAGCGAGCCCCAGTAGCCACTATAGCACCGTTGCCAAAGGACCTTGTGCCGAAGGATGTTCAGGACGTGGTCCCTACTTTACCGAGCTGAGGGGATGTTTGAAATGTCATGCTACCCGTGTTCGTGTTCGTGTTCTTATTCGAGGAGAAACCTGCTCGGTCTGAGCGCGCTGGATACCGGTTTATAATCCCTGTCATGCTTGTAAAATACTCAATAAATATGGCCATTGGTATGTCGTTGCAATCGCTTATCAGTGTCAAGTGCCAAGCGCTGACTAGGACGTCGCAAGTCGTTATGGGGATTGTCTGTGATGGTCGCCTCGACTCTCGTTGTGGTCTGTGCACAACAAGGTTTGTAACTAGCAAGAACCGTTTTTAGCAGTGCTGCGTCTCGAGGATCCAGATGGGTGCATTGATCCCGCAGTCCATCACCGTCGGCTAAGACCTTCCACCCCGTTGTCTCATGTTGACCGCGAGGCGTGTATGTAAGTATATTCGTGGTCTTCATTTGATACACCAGAGGAGCGGACTGTCTGTCTTCTAGTCGGTCCGATCAACGGCGGTCATTCCATCCATCCTTCTCAGGACTCAATATTCAGGACTATCCGAAGCCATGTCCACTGAATTCCTTTTGTTTTGTATTTACGCATTCGTTCGACTCTGATCTCCGACATGCTTTCAGGGCCCAACAATCTTTGTGCGAACGTCTTTCATCGGCCCTTCGATGTGAACATACATCACTTCTCGCTGATACGGCGGCGATGGTGGGTATCTTACTGGATGGATTTCTAACCTATGACATACCCCTTCTACCGAACAATAGTGGAGTGGAGGCTCATGAAGTAGGAGAACGAAGCCGCTTGGTACGACGGTATAACCCTTCTCCCACTAGGGTCGACATTTTAATCTCAGGTATTACTGTCACGCTACGGCATTGTCATCGACACCAAGAGGCCTCTCAAGCACTAGGCCTTCATATGGCCTTCTGAATCAAGCCTGAAGTCTAGCTTCGTACGCCGTGACGCACCTCCGATCTCTCCATATCTACAGCCTCGTGTACACGTCAAGCCGCACCTTGCCACGGGTTAAACCATTAGCATAGCGGAGAAGACATATCTTCGTTTATGTGCCTCTCGCTTCTCGGACACCAACTTATCCGCGCAAGAAAGTCACGCCAGATCAACATACTCACAAATTTACGGAAGGCTTCTAGCGGTGGCATTGGTCCTTCTGCCGTCATTGGTACGTCTCCGCTCGGAGCTGATATGATACCCCACTCACAATCAAGGCACAAGAGTACATATACAATAGCCAGTATTGTGTTCACGAGAAAGCGTTCTGCGCGGTAATTTGACTCATTAACTCCCCGGTCGCGCTCATGCGTTTCCCCGGTCGATCTTGTCGGGCAGTGGGAACTACAAGATAGAGTAGCCAGTGACCGGTGACCCATCCAAAATCAACAACTTTTCCATTCTCTGGAAGGAGTTTATAGAAGGATGAAGCCACCGATGGCCTCTAATAGGTCGCTATCTGATTGCAGGGATCATCTGACGGACCACCTGGCTCTCGCACGAGAGCTCATGTGGTATCACTCAAGGGACGGCTTCATGATAACGCTGTGCTGAAGACTATTATACGTCTCTGTGATGAACTCACGGACCGCGACAAGGAAGCAATGACTGTACATAATTCTCTTGCCGAATTTCAATAATTAAGGTTTGTACGCACATGCTGGAGGATGCTAACCAAAATACCCTCGGAGACCCATCCAGGAGGGATTCGACGCTTCTCTTCGGTAGCGGCACGTGGGCGACTTACGTTCAATTTGGCTTTAATCACAGCAACCTTAGGATCTACAATTAGAAATTAAAACAAGATGTATCATCTCTTGCAACATGTGGAGAACGGGAAGTGAGACCAAACCGAAGACGGTGAGTATGTTTTGGTATGAACTTCCAACTTCCATGTGACCCTTCACTCACCAATGCCATTTATAGAAATAGACGCCAGGACACAGCATCCCACGCGGCGCTAACGTGGGCAATGACAGACGCACCCTGATGATCGCCATCAGAACAACGTGTTTCAACCCCGCAATGCTCTACTGCCTCACCGCCCATGTCCCTATGCACCTCAGAGGTTAAAGCGTTGAAGAGCCGCCGTCCCTTGTAGTAGGCGTCAAGGGCAAGAGAAACATTGAACGGCCTCTCCTCCTGTCCTGCAAGAGACGTCGCTCCCTTCGCAACCATCCCCGTTGTCCAGATACTGAAAATTCGGTGGGAACCAGAACTCAAGCCTACCTAGTAACGATATGTTTTCCAGAAATGACGACCATCGCACAGTTGTTGAGGTACTGGGGTGTTTTCAAAGCTTCCCTCGTTGCCATCTTCGTCACATCTTTCATCCTTGTTGGAGACGCGGGCCTCGATAAGGCTTCATTGCACTACGGCAAGACCTAGGCATTCATCAAAGGCATGATCCTATCTGATTCGCGTTACGTATATCGACATGGCCACCGCATAGGCGAATTGACATGAATACAGTCCCTCGGGCAAATTTCTGACAAGTGCTTTGCACAGTGGTGGCTTCATGCCGTACTTTTCATTTTGTGCGTAGCAACTGGCCGTCGTCGTAGCTGCTTTGATTTTGGTTGACTATTTCGGATCGTCAATGAACCGCAGGGCCACCGTCTGACATGCTGGTCCACTGGCAACTTTTGCTTCCGCTGCACGCCATTCGTCATGAATTGTGGGCTTGATCGAGCGACCCATGGGTTCGACATCGAAGACCATTACTTTTAGTGATTCGGTAGAAATGTAGTACCAGTCATGACGGAATGACGATCAAAGATGTAGTCAATTATGCGGACATTACTGGATGCATGGTACAGCTTGCCGTTGTAATATTGACCACCTCCCGGAGTGTTGATCCATACACTACCGGGATATTGTAGGGTTCACTTCTTCTACGGCGGTTTCCGACGGTCTCGGCGGCGGCGACGGACCCTGAACACCTATCTGGTGGTCCCGTCATAACTACTACCATCCATCCCTTTGCAAACATATGGCACATATACGGTGCAACGGTTGTCATATCTCTGGTCCAATCCCTTGCAACCTTCCTGAATATAACGTCAGCACACTCGGGAAATCCGGGGATACTCATAATTGGGTTGGTAGTTCGACCATGAATGGAAATACACACAGAAAGAACAGATCTACCGATCACCCTTACTGCAAATTTTGGTACGGACTGGTCAATACTAAATGAAGCCACCTGGGAGATGATAAATATTACAGGCCAGAACCTGGTACCAGTTGTCCTTCGGCTTCCACATGCAATTTCCCTGCCCGCTCATCTTGTGAGCAGCGACAACGTCTCCTCCGCATTGAGGTCCCCCAAATGCGTCGAGACTGATTGTATTGCCTATATCTTACTCCCGCTCATTTACTTTCACCTCTTCATTACTGCTTCTAATTCGCTGGAGTTGCATGTCTAAGTCACGGTCAGCCACACCAGTTCCTAACCTCCCAATTAATACTCCTCCTACACCGAAGCCTTCGACCTCACGACTTGAATCAAACGAAACCGTTCCCTACATTACACCAACTACAGAGCATCGCAGAGGACGATATACACCTCCATCGTACACATCACCATCCCTTCAACTGCATCGCGAAGCTCCGAGCACCTCCACGAGACGCCCAGCGGACAGTCCACCAGACGAACCAAGTTCCAAACGAAGAAAGAAAATGACAGGCAGAGACGCCAAATCCTCCTCGACGCGATCTAGCCCGTCGACTGACTCTCAAGATGAACTCGCCGATGCGGAGCACGATGTCACCGCCCATGAACACAGCGCTGAAGCCCAACCCATAGCTCCCGTCAGGAAGAAGAGAACTCGGACGCTCACCACACCTCATCAATCAAGCGTCCTTCATGCTCTCCTAGCGCAGGTATGCTATGTCGCTCCTATCTGTCCGCCGCACGTGGCGAATGACTTCTCGATCGTTTAGTCCCGCTTCCCGACGACGGCAATGCGTGAGGAGGTCGGTCGAGCCATTGGGTTGAGTGCCCGCAAAGTCCAGGTAAGTGAGCCATCAGTTTTTTGAAGTTACATCTTTGCTTACAGCCACGCCGACTCGTCACACAGATTTGGTTTCAGGTGCGATCGAAGGACTGATTCGTGGTGAATTTGACCTAACTAATATATTCCCGTAAATAGAATCAACGCCAAAAAGCCCGGCGCCCTAGAAGCCAGAGCGACGCTCCGCCGGCGCAACCTGCGCAGTATGAACCATATTCCAATGTCCCCGAGCGGTTTCTCTACAACCCAGAAGCTACCTTTGTCACTTCCTCTCAGGGACGGGCCAGTGGCATGCCCCCCCACCGTTCGGATACACACGCCAGTCAGTCTGGTTTGCCCCTTCTTGGACCTGGCATGCCCGGGCCTGAGATTTCCTCAGGGCTCCCTGCCCCGCTAGGCGAGCCAGAGCTTCGCGTCCCCCACGAATATGGTTGGCCAATGACGCAGCGTTCGGCAATGGATAACCCCTACCCTCACCTCCATGTGACGCGTCCTCCGACACCAGGGAGCTCCACTTCACGCCCAAGGCCCGACTCGATGTCTCAAGGTTTTTCCAGAACGCTACCACCGTTGACAAGCAGGGCTCCACCAATGTCTCCTGCCTACATGCCTTCTTCCAGGACCAGTGTTCTACCACCGATGACCCATTCCGCACCGCCTACGGCCGTCGCCTCTGAATATCGGGGCTCCGCGTCCCCCGATGTGGACCGCTTCCAGGATTATCAGGTTCGAGGCGGGATGAGCATTCCCCCTCCGTTCACGCTGCAGCCGCCACCTCAGTGGGATCCGTCGGCTTTGGCTCCCCGGCCCAGCACTTCGTCATGGTCACGCCCGGCCAATCGTACTATTGATACACTACCACCGTACGCGTCGCCGCAAAGGCCCCTGCAATCTCGACCCGATGATGATGACCCCCCTCTTGAGGCCCCCCCTTCTCGTCGTTCTGGCCGTTATGACCCCATTCGCGGTACGCATGTCTGCCGTGATTCCTTTTCACCTCACTGACCTTCCATGCAGACAACCAGGCCTGAAACTTTCCCTCCATAGATCTCTCTCAAGCTTCCATCTCTCAAGCTCTACTCACGAAAACACGCTCCTTACGAATTTCAACGCAGACGCGACATTTTGACGCTCTTGACACCCACTCTTTCACTATACTATTTTCAGATGTTTTCAACCAAATTCGCATCCTACATTACTATTCCTGGTGTGGACGTTGTCCTTTACAGTCTCTTACCCTTACCTTACAACTTGTATCTTGTTAGCCCACATATACCGAGCTATTACCTTCGCCGTACCATATCCTAACCCTTACTTTACCTAAAAGTGTATCTGTCTATAATAACCTGTGCCACTGTTATATATAACACTTGTTCTACGAGTATGTTACCCGACAGGTGACACGTCGTCCCTCTGAATGCCTTTCTTTGCGTTAGCCAATCGAACCTTTAGCCGAGCCCGATTCCGCAACGCCGCCTCCCTAGCTGATACATCGTCGGGCATAATTTCCGCACCAGCCGTAGAGGAACGCTCCATCAGAGAGGCACTGCCAGATGGTGATGCGACCAGCGCATTGTGCTCTTGCTGAACGAGGCATTTCTCATCCGCAAGTTTAGACAATAACTTTGCTCGCAAGGTACCCAACTTTTCCCCATTTTCCTCCACCGGACGATCCGAGTCCGAGGAAGACTTTCCATGATTCATCGTCAAACTTGATATTCGAGATGATTCTCCCAAGGTCCGAGCACCGCTCCTAAAATGGGCGATGCGTTCACAAGCGATTAGAGGATTGGCATTGTCATCAGATCGTCCCTCAACTTGAACACGACCCAACGCGCGATGAGAAGTTGATGGTGGCTTGGCCTCTGTTGATGGTGGGAGAATTGTGCCATTCTGTGTCGAACACGTTTGCGACCCAGCGCGCGCGTCCGATTTGGCTAGTCTAGCTCGCGTGCGAGCCATGATCTGTACGGCGGACATCCCACTACGATTGGTCTGAGACTGGTTCGGCGAACTGGAAGTGATATTCGCGTCGTGAGACACGGAATCAGCCGACCAAGGTGGTACGCCGTGTTGGTCTAGATAAGTCCTGTGTTCGTCATCATCGGCGGCGGTGTCAGGAAGCTCTACGCTGGAAGGATCGGACTGGGAATCAGAGAGGCGCGCTAAGAGTGGTTTCTGAGCCGTGGACGTCATCGGCCGTTGGTCGCGCGACGTGGCTTTTACCTGGGGGGCAAGGTAAGCTTGGACCGATTTCAAAAGGTTCAGATTGCGAGGTGCTCTCCTAACGCGTTCGTTTGGACGAGCCTCTGTTCCATGCAAAGGAACAGCCGAGGTCATCGAGGTCGCTGTTTTAGGCTCCATCGAAGATTCGGCCGTTGAATCTTCCCGTTTTGCACCGACAGATATTGCTTTTCTATCCGCATCCGTGACAATGTGGGAGCCAACTCGGCTCGCTTTCTCCCCTGCATTGGAGCCCGTAGCTCCTGTGTGTTGTAGGCGATGCTCATTCGCAGCACCGCGAGATTGCTCCCTGTCGCCCTCGTGGTCCATAGGGTGTATTTGGGTTCCATGTGAAATCAGGGCATCATCGCGCGCAGGTGCCTTGCCTTTGCCCTTGCCTTCTACATCACTGACAGAATGTGTTCGAACGCCACCATCATGGGAAGCACCGCGGAATCGTTGGCTACCAGACGACACTGAAGAAGTAGGGGTCACGTCCTTTGCAACGTGATGGCTCCCCCGATGGGGTGAAATGGCGCGGTCTGCATAAATGAAAGCACCCCGGGATGTTCCAGCCCCCGCAGTAAATTCCTGTTGCCTATACCTTGAGCTAGGATGGCTTCTTCCAGAAGGAGACCAAGAGGGAGAACGTGATCGTGATGATGTAGATGGAGACGTCGAGCGCGAGCTTCGTGCTTGAGATAAACGCCGAGATGCCGAGGGAGAACCAGCACGGCGAGGCCTAGAGGTCGACCGGGAACGGGAACGGGAAGCGTACCACCGTCGGCTAGCCGTGACTTCTGGGGGTGGGGCTACTTCTGACGGAATATCGTACTGTAGAACGCATTGTACAAGTTTAGATCAACGAAATAAGAGTAAGGCGTGACCAAAGCTTAACGTACCTCGACAACGGTGTCATATACAAATAGATCTTTGAAAGGCGAACGAACGAAGGCGTAAATTTCTAATCAAGCCGTCCGAATAAATCAAATCATCATCTCCACCGATCAGGAATGCAATTTTCAATCATGGAAGTTGGAAAACTTGCCATGGGCAAAATGCTCAGCGTTGCGGTGTCTACCGCCTGCCACATACTCCGAGTCCATATCCAGGAATTCGGCCAGTAGCTTGACTGCGGACTCAGATCGAATATCAATTGCCTTCATTAGTGAGATCACAAATGTCGTCAAGAACTACTGTACAGCATGAGCAAAGCTACCAGCCGTCAAGCAACGCGCCTACCTCAACATCGAGATTGGGCCAAACGCGTAGCTCACGCCGCAGGAAAGCAGTCGCCCGGCTGATATATTCCGGTGAAGCCGAAAATTGGGCGGGGGTAGGATACGGACGGTAACGTGTGTGCGTATTGGATGCAACGTGCTGTCCATCCGTAGTCTCAGTCGCCACGTACCTACAAGATTAGGTTTCACCAACCTTTGCGTATAGGTCGTGATGGTAAATCCATCGTCTCTTCGCAATGGCACGGTCGAGTCTGTCTGCCTCTTCCAGTTGTTGCCGTTCCCGTCTTCCCCATACCCTTTGCACTCGCGGCCTTCCTCGACGAACATTGCGATTGCTTAATGCGCTGTTCTGTGTCGAGTGCTGTGGAGGAGCAGGAGAGGATCTCAAAGGTGGCAGGAAATACTTCTCATAATCGTACTTTGAACGAATACGGTGAATCAGATATTCTCCAATTTGCTGAGAGCATAATGGACAACGACGAGATTGATCTACTATATTTTGAGGGACGTTGCTTAAGGTAGTGTATTCGCAATCACTCACCTGTCCAGATCAGCAAGCATTCAAAGCAAAATTCATGAGAGCAAAGTGGCACGACTGTTCGATCAGAGATCGACTGCAGGCATATGCTACAGTTGTCCTCCGTAGACTCATTCGGTTGACTACTTTGTTGAAAAGAAACGGTATCTTGGGGCTCTTCTAGTTTGATGCGTTTAGAAACAGGGCTCGAGGAGTTAGCGCGATTGAAAGGCATCCCGTTGCTTCGAGCTTGAGAAGGAAGGAGCCGAGCGCTTAAGCGCTTACTGATTCCTGATTCCCTGTGGGAAACGCTTATAGGGGATTAATAGTTCTAATATTTCTCGTTCTCGTCGCTGAGGGCTTCAATGACACCTACAGTACAAAATATACATTTATTTACAGCCATTCATTTACAGCCATTTTTATCACTGAACAACTTCGAAGCCTCAAACAGCCGCATAGCCGCTATCGCCGGAACTCTTCATTGGAGGCTGCTTCGATAAAACCATCTTTACCACTTCTCATGGGCAGGGCGAACTGATGTGAAGATAGTCAGCCTTAGCGTGAAACGGGTCTGATGATTTAAAAGCCTTACGATCTAGCTCCCAAGTCCAAGCCGATCTATCCTGATTGGCAAGATATAGATACGACTATGGGTATGGCATTTCGTTACTCATCAATCATCAACGAGTTCAATTAGAAGACTTACGGCGGCAATACTGTCAGGATCTAAGCGGACATCAGCATTGTTGATCCATTCTGGGTTGTTGTTCTGGCGCTCGCGACTCCGATCTGTCAAAATGCCTTTACTTAAAGAATGAGTTCCATGTCATTCGCAGTGGGAGACTGTTTGAGCTTACCACCATCAATGATAGCCTGATCGAATGAAAGATTGGTCTTAGTATTCTATATTTCAGACGATGATTGGACGTACGTGTGAGACCTAAGGTCAAGGCGTTAAGTTCACGTCTTAAGTATAGACTTCCCAACACTTACCTGAATATTATCCTTTCCAAACTCTTTGGCTAGACTCTGCGAAAGGGATCTCTGCCCGGCTTTCCCAGCCGCGAAGGCGCTGGTAATGACATTCCCCCTGATACTCGCCGTGGCACCCGTAAAAATCAATATGCCACGCTTCCCGACTTCGTTGAGATCGTTGGACTTGAACTCGACTATGGCTTCTCGTGAGAAAGCAAACGCAGCGACGATGTTGACATCGACGGCCTCCTGAATGTCTTCGGGAGTTACATCCAAGAAAGGCTTCCACACGCCATGTGCGGCATTGAAGATAGCAACTCGAATGGCATATGTAGAAGAGGGAAACTGTTTGCGTATCTCGGCGAACGCGGACGAGATGGCGTCACGAGAATATTCGGGCACCGCGAAATACGCCGCCTATCACATCAATGGTCACTGAATTAATGACAGTGCACGAGAGGGAGAGCTTACATCACCACCAGCATCTTTAATCTCCTTTACGAGATTTGCCAGGGAGTCGTCTCTGTGCCGGGCTACCAATGCGATGGTATAGCCATGCTTCGCGAAGAGGCGACTAGTGAAATCAACGTCCAACGTCTAGAATTTAACACCGTCTCGCTACCGCTGGGTCAACTACTCACGCTGAAGAAGCACCAGTCCCGCTCCCATTCCCTAAACCAGCGATCACAGCAAGCGGTCGGCGGTTGGACACAGTGGACATCGTAGTCAATTCAATAAGACGGTGAGAAGTGAAAGGTCGTCGAATTCGATTCAGAATTACAGGATACACACTGTTTATAAGTCTTGCGTAAGTCACAAGACAGGCGATAAAAGGAAGTTATGATGATGTCGCAACTTGCTTACAGACATTGCTTTGTGATGCACTGTCCCACCAACTTGCGCAATAATGCATTAGGATTGCTGTATATGGTCGAAGGTTATACAATATTGATACTTACGCAGAACACTAAATACTCAACTTACCAACAAGTTTCTTGTTTTGAGAGGCTTTGTCAGACCCAATGAGTCACTTCGGGCTTTGTCACGTCGTCGGCCACTCACCGCGTTCGGGTACGCGTCCTTCAGACCCGCTCGTTCTTTCGTAGCCCTCCGAAATGGCGACTTCAAGCATCCTTCGTCCACTAGCAGTCATTGCCGGTGTAGGAAATGCAACGGGAACTGGAGCAGCCACAGCGTACGCCCCCTTGTCAAGCATTTTCACGCGCCCACAGACCGTGGTTTCATTATCGTAGCCGTCTTCTCTCCAAAAACGGCTACAGCGTTGCGCTCATTGCCCGCGGAGCAGACTCGTTGAGGAATCTGGCAGACGAGATCAAGAACGCAGGAGGAGAGGTATGGGCGCTAATTCCTTTCTTCTCTCTCGTTCAAGTCTGAACGGAAGCCACCGCACAGGCTGAGCCGTTCCCGATACCAGAATACTCACCAGAGGCTCTCTCAGACGCGTTCTCGGCCATCCGAAATAGATTTCCTCCCCCGAGCGCGGACGTGAATGGACGACCGCTTCGAGTGGCGATTTTCAACGCTGCTCAGGGCGTGTTCAAGCCTTTCTTAGACGTTACGGCTCAAGATGTCAGGGAGACCCTCGAGGTGAACGTTACTACAGCGTTCACTTTCGCCCGCGAATCCATTTTGGACTTTAAGAAGAATGATATAGGTCTGTGAGACAATTCTGACGCGTGCAATCCGTGCTGAAGCGAATTTAGCTGATGGGAAGAGGGGGACGATCATATTCACGGGTGCTACTGCTGCTCTGCGGGGCAATGTAATGACCAGTGTATTCGCAGCCGGAAAGCACGGCCAGAGGGCTTTGTCCCAGAGTCTCGCGAAAGAATTTGGCAAAGACAATATCCACGTAATCTCCCCCGCTCTCATCAACCCCGCCAGGATTTTCACGCCGTCATTCCATTAGGTCGCTCATGTTGGTCGTCTCTGTAACAGTTGACTTACCGGTTTACTGATTCTTGAAATATGGTCTTAGACGATCATTGATGGCCGTGAGTGCAGTTTCCTGGCGCGTATAGTAGAACGTATAAGCTGACAGCTTTGTACCAGAGATCCTAACCGACGGAACCAGGAGCTACAACGATGCTGCGTCGAATTGGGAGACTAATGACGATGTCAGACTGAGCCCTGAAAGTATCGCATCAGTAAGTCCTATCATTATATCGCACCGCCCGATGTCATGTCTTACTATCTTGACAAGGCATATCTGTATCTTGTCAATCAAGACAGGTCCGCCTGGACATGGGAGCTTGATCGTAAGTTCCACTTTGGTGCTTCATCTACAATGTGATGCGAACACTATCTACAGTACGCCCAGCGCACGAAAAATGGTAAATTGCTTTGCCCCTTCCGCGCCCCTATGCACCCCTATGAGAATAGCAAGCACGAAGTACAGACGAAGCTGCTGCCTTGATATACAACCGCCCCTCTTGTCGTTGCTCATAGAAACCGCACTGAGACCGCACGCGATGCTACTTGACTTCGCGTTCTGTTGACGATCGTTGCGTGCAAGGCCCACACTATACGTTAGCATTGGCGTCACTGGCCCGTACTCTTACGAAGTTCCCTCACCACTTGCGAACCCGGGGGCAATATAACGCTCACGTATCATTGCCCAGGATTTGCACCCGACAAGATAGCAGCCGAGGTTCGAATATTAATCTGATTTACTGACTCCGGAGTGTCGTCTCAGAGGGTACAAGCTAAATTCTGGACTGTCCGCCAATTCGGCGACAAGAAGTAGCATCTTGCAAGCTTAACGACTTGCAAGCTTTCTGAGACTTGGTTTGGGTCGGTGTTGAGACCTTATTGTCCGGGACAATGAAATTGTCTTAAACCCGATTTAGGATTGTGGCCCAGTGGCCGCATACCTAACGTGCACTTACTTTTTGGCCACATCTCTTGCCACTTCAAAGCTTTGGCCATAGCTATGGCCACCATCGTATAAAAGGACGAAGACCGGCTCTTCCTGGATCTCCTCCATGATAGCTTGCTTTCTCGGACGACTACTCTTGGCCTTCTGGACCGCGTTGAAGATGTTCTTTGTCCCCTGCACCTCAAACATTTTCTCGAATCACTCTGATGGCGACTCTGCCCCTCAGCCAGGCGAACCCCCGATCCCGGAGGACCGTCGCTCCAGTCCGCAGTCCATCGCTCCTGTCGGATGCCTCTTCCGCCGGCTGCTGACCTCGAGGCATACCCCTGCTCCTACCTCTGGCGACGATCTGGAAGCGCAAATGTCTAGCGAAGAGAGCAGTCTGGAATTTACGCCCATCGATTCGGTTACCTCCTTGGAATACCCGGATAGCGTCTCTAGACTTGACTCAGAGGCTCTGAATGGCTTGGGCGTCGATCCTTCGCAGCAGCAGCTTTCTGGCCGTATCAATGTTTCCCCAGCACCCAGTGATTCTCACGTTGTGTTGTCAGACAACGACTCCGACCCAATGGTTCGTACATATTTTTGCAGTGTGTACGTTATCTCCGTCTTACCGTCTCTCGCCTAGCCTTCAACTTCGGAAGGTTCTGAGAGTCACTACGAATTTTCCGATGAACATCGAGAAACCGATATTTCTACGCCTGAGTCAAATAATAGCGACGTAGGAGATGATGTCTCCTGTCCTGAGCCAAGCAAACCAATTGCAATGATTGCCCCCACACCTGTAGGTCTCTACCTCTTGTTACGAAATCTCAACTCAAATGCTTCAGACCTATGTTCGCCCACGTAACCGTCGGATCCTCCAGGACTTCGCTAAGTTCGAGAACGTGGACGGAGAGGACATCACCAGAGCCCGTTCACTGAGCCCGCCTCCTTTGCATCATAGAGGATTGGAAAAGAGCGACCTTCTCAATGAATGGGATGGTGAACTTTGCTCGTGCGTACCTCCTCCGTGGTCCCGTGCACACGCTTATCATTCATGCAGTGCCCACAATGCGTCTCCTTGCAGCATGTGTCGAGATTCTGCGACTGATTTACCAACGAAGTTCCCATTCTGAATTTCTGATGGCTCCGTCTCGTCGCCTGGATTTTACAAGTCCTCATACCTTTCGTTGTAAAATAATAATAAAGAATTAATCTACAGCTTGCTGTGTATCTCGATTATTGGAGCGGTCTCGCTTGTTCCGTATTTTATCCACTGTTTTCTCTGGGTTACTGGCGGCAGTTCTTGACTTCGTCCAGGTCAACCAACAACCACAGCTAACTTGCAAGAGTCAGACTGCCGCCCACTTACTTCCTACTTGCGCGGATCGTCGCCGACAGCTTCCATTCTGATGTCTCGAAACCTTTGCGTTCGAGTACCGTAGATATTACTTTGCAACAGATGCTGTGTTCTGCCCGCTTATCTCTCTCCAACTTTCACGGATTCCTGACCCGCTTTCGTCTCGGCCGCTCAAATTGTATAGCACGGCCGACTGCGAACTTGCGCCCTTCCCGCTACATCACGTCTCAAGCGCCCAGATAGCATGAGCTGTACACAACCTTTCGATAGTTTCCCAAGGCCAACGGTGTCAAGGCCTTTCCTCTAATTTTCGTCGATTTTCCTCGACGGTGCTGTATAACAGGGGACCTCAAACTTCAGGGGCCTCACTTTCAGGGCTTTACCACGGTTCACCTGTTCAGTCACCTCGCCTCGAGGTGGCCTCGAGGAGTCCGACAGACGCCGGCTGTTTGAACGACTCACTCTTGAGCTTGAGCATCGATCGAGCGGGGGCTGATCTATATCGTGCACGCTATTTCATTTGACACCGCAGAGACTCATGACCTTGTAGTTTGCGGACATCCTCGATCTGGTCTACAATATGGCCATGATGATGGCAAATCCACACCAGCCTCACACTTCTGGCTTCCAATATGCTTCCCCTGCTGCTCCAGCTCCTCAGGAGCCCCAATTGCCGGAGAAAAACAATGTCGAGATGACCCGCGACATGCTTATCCAAGTGCTGGAGTACTTCTCTACCATCGTTCCTGCGTATTTCGATAACAGGCCCGTCCGCCTCGTTATTCACGGAGGCGCATGCATGCTGCTGCACCCTCGTTTGTACCCTCTGACACAGTCGCCTCCGATGTCACAAAGCCTCTTTGTGGGGGACGACAAAATGCCGATACCGATCCCGGCGAAACGGACTGCCACGCGGGACGTCGACTACATAAACCGGTCGTTCGCCGCAGAGTGGAAGAGCGTTGGTGTGGTCGATGCGACTGAGCGGCTGAAGAAGTGCATCTGGGCTACGGCAAGGCGGTTTGGGTTGGGCGCCGATTGGATGAACAGCGATGCAGATATCGCACTCCCGATGGCAACCAAGTGAGTCATGCATATCCTTCACGGTGGACCGCCCGAGGACAAGCGCGCTCCCCCTCACACTCGTGAGATCTTCCTGTGTCGACCGACTGAACGAGGGCGATACTGTGTCGGGTCCTTCTTGTCTACACGAATCTTTGGCGGACGCAGAGTGACTCACGTTGCATCCAGCCCTCAGACTGGCATCGTCTACGATCCTATATACACGGATTCACTTCGGCCCAATAACCTGCATCTGCACACTATATTCACGTCTTCCAATCAACAACTTATTCTGATAAGTGTCACTCCATTTTGGGCCGTTGCTCTGAAGTTGGTGAGATACTGTAAATGGGATCCTGGAGACATATGTGCACTTCTCCGGTGAGCTAGTGCGTCTCTACAATCCGCCCTATTAACTTCTCGCCGCTAGGAATGGGACTATTATGTCGAAAGTGACGTGGACGGCCGAAGTCCTCGAAAGATGGTTGCACAAGGAATGCTGGCCCATGGGATACGCTTCCTATGACACCGCTAAAGTCATGGAGATGAGGAAGCGAATACAACACGCCGTGCAGATGGTGAACGCCTGGAATACATCAGATCCCCCACCATCCTCGTCGTCGTCGTACCCAACGCCAACCCCTTCCTCATCGTATGGAACAATTTCAGCCTCTTCGTCAAGCCGATTCGCGCCGGAAGCGTGGAGCATGGGCGGCCAGGGGACAGATCCCGCGTCTCCGCCTGTCAACGGCGCGTGGTCGATGTCCCCTCCGCCTCCAGGCTCGTTCAGCCAAATGCCTCCGGCATGGGGTGCGGCGGGCAGTCCCCCACCGCCCATCCTCTCTCATCAACCCTCTCCCCAGTGGAACACGCCCCCGTCGACGCTGGGGCGCAGCTCGGGCCGTGACTCCTGGGTGGGCGGATGGGCGCTGCCCATGCAGAACACCGGCAGCAGCTCGCACAGCAGCCTGCATCTGTCTGCCTCGATGACGTTCCCTGGACCCCCGCGACCGGGCCAGGACGTCAGCGCGCCCGGGACAGCCATTGCAGCTACCAGCAATAATGGGGCAACTCAGGGCTCGAGCTTGGGGCTTACACTCGGTCGCGAACCGTCGTGGGATCAACGTCGGGCCGTCGATTCAGTTAGCAACGCAGCTGTTGCCTCTGTGTATGAGGCGACACGAAGGCGACAGTGGGACAGCGACGCTTATTCGACGCGAAGCGAGGCGTCTGAGAATTGGAGGCACTCGTACACCCGCGATATCGCCGGCGCCTCAGTAGTGCAGACCAGCCAAAGCGCCCCTGTTATCCCAACTACCTTTGATTACGGCGCGAACGCTTCGAACGATGCTTATGGCCAAGGGTCGCGGCAGATGAGGCCGAGGACGAGGTCAGGAGATGATGCTGGGGGCCGATTATCGACCCATATCGCTGAGGGAGATGCGCCGCCGTATTCTGGTCTGCCCCCCGGCTTCGTAGCTGATGAGGAACGCCAGTCGCAATGGGACTGGTACGGATTGAGCGAGACGGAGAAGGAGATGATCATCGCTGAGCGACGGCGCAAGGCCGCTGCGTCCGCTTCTTTGCGGGGAGGGGAATATCTGCACCAACAAGAGCCCGCGCCCGCGCCCGTCATCCCATTCGATGCACTCCTCGAGAAGACACCGCCCTCCCAGTCAAGGGGCTTCCTCGACGTCTCTAGGGATTCTGCAGAGCTGCGGCATCGGAAGAGCATGAGCAGTCTTGGTCAGGAGCCAAACTACGCTGACGCCTGGCATCCGCAGGCCGCTGAATTGGCGGCTAGGGCGAGGGAAAGGGAGATGGCGAGGCTGAGGGCTGCGTCGCCTCCGTCGCGGCCGCAGGCGAACGACGAAGAGCTATGGCGGCCGTTCCACGGGCGCGGCGTCGCGGCGGATAATCTTCGACAAAGCCAAAGCTTGGGCATGATCTGATTCCAACGTGTTGGGCATCGGAATACCGCTGGCCCGAGGAGCACACGACTTTAAAAGCCTCACAGGAGGCTTGTTCGTCATTTATTCTGAATTCGTTCTTGTAAATCAGTTTTTCTTTTGCTCGTCGCTTCTGCTACCGTTACTCAGGATGGAGACCGTCAATGTCCGTTGCAATTGGTTTCACTGGAATGAAGTTGTACATACATGCATCATACTGCTTTTGTATCGTAAATTATGCCCAACAAATACCTCTGTATTTCCCATTTAACCTAGTAGTGTTCGGAGACAAGAGTATGTAGAGAGTGGTACAAGATGCCGTGATTAATCCAACCAAGACAAAGAGACATTGGGGTGCTGAGGGAAGAGGAGGGCATCTCGCTGAAGCAATAGCAGTCTGTTCGTCGACGAGTCAATGACCGCTCGGTGTGGCAGAGAAACCCCGGCATCGCTGCAACTTCGTTCGAGTTCTGAACCAATATTAGTTGAACGGAGGGACCGAGCGGTAAGATAGAGAGCACGCACCATCGACGGACCGCTGAGCCTGCTGCAGAACTTCGACCACCCCCGGCGCAAGTAGAACCATGCATTCCAGACATCCCACGACGTTATCCTGGTTCGCGCGCGTGCATGAACATATTGTAGACGGACCTGTGCTTGACTTTTGGGGCGTGCAATAATGCGTCGGGATGATTAAGGCAATTAAAATTATACTAGAAGGGGACGTACGTTGATTGCGTCCGTTAGAGGAATGCATCGACTGCGGCATTGGGTGGGAAGGGTATTGACATCGATGTATTCATTTGGAGTGTCGTCTACGACTGATGGAAGAGGAGTGAGTGCCGTTGAAGGGCTACTCGTCCTTGTGGTTATTGCAGTAGATGAAGCGGGGGTCGCGCTCCCAAACCCTCGGTCGGTAGTACTGGTAAGCGTGGACGTAGATGCCGAAGGTGGCATGCTGGGCGACTGTACCGCTCTTGCCTTGAGACGACATACACCAACCGCTCCAACCACTGATAATATGAGCCTCACACTTCAAATCCATCTACGTGGAAGAAAACCTACCATCAAGATGCGCCAGCCATAGAAAAAGTACATCCACGAACACTATCTTCCAAGCTCCCTGCCTCCAAGTCAAACGTGGCCTCGTCGGAAGTCTGTTCATGCTGGGGGAGGGCGAAGTTGAATTGCAGTGAGCTCATAGCCTCATTCCTTTTGTGCGGAAACCTGGAGGCCAAGACCAAGTCTGGCAGGATCATCTGCTGAAGGCGCGGTTTGGGGCGAAAACGTGTCCCCCAGGGCCCACACCCCTTCTAATCATGGAGGTGAAGTGATATGGCGGCGCAGGCGGTAGCCCGCTTCGAAACCACCGTCTGTTTCCTCGCTTTCTCTTCCGTTTTCTCTCATGATTTATCAGTGATGAAACCTTCATATCCTGATGTTGAGGTTGTAGTTGAGTCAGAGGCGCGTATCTTTCCTGGCGCTGTGCAAAGCAAACGACGAGGTCAAGTAAGTCTGAGTGGACGACTATGAACGAGGTCTAGGTCCTGGGCTTTCCATGCTGTCTGCTCGAGTGCATCTTCGGGTTTGGTCTCCGGTAGAAAGCAGGTGCTTGTTTACTACGAACTAATATACATCCATAGGTACTGAAATTCTCAATAAAAGCATATTTACAACGCAGGGGTAGTCTCCTGCGAGGTCCCCTGGTTGAGCAGCAACGCGGGAAGCATCTCGATAACAGGTTCCCAGGCGTTCCAGCGTTCTGGCCCAACGCCGCCCCAGCCATCCCAAAGTCGGGTAAGTCGGCATCCCTCTGGAAGGATCCCTCTCAAGTACGTCGCTACTTCCAGAGGCGAGGAGTCGAGGCTGGACGGCCCAACGTTGAGTTCAGCCAAGCATCTAAAGCGTGCGTGGTCGGAGGTCACAGCCAACGCAGAGGGGGATGTATCCATACAGAGGCATAAAAATGTCAACTGTGGGCGTATCACTGCTAGCTGTGGTAGGACGGAGATAGGGAAAGCAGGGGTACCATCGCTGGTGGTCGTCCGCTGAAGATCGAGGTGCTTCAACGAGGGAAGGCTCTCGGCGAGGTAAAGCAAGCCCGGGGTGGTCATTGGTAAATCGATGAGGGAGAGCTCCGTTAAGCGAGTGAGACGGCGGAGGGGCGCGAATGACTCCCATGTGGCCAGTGCCAGCTTCAAGGGGCGCTCAGAAGCATTCCTCCACTTGTCCAGTTGCAGAATCTCGAGCTGTGGGCAGCACGAGCTTATGACCTCGAAAAAGCGAAAGTGCTGCTCCCGGGTCTGCTGGGTGTCCGGTTGGAGTACGAGCTTGCGTAGGTTGGTGAATTTGTATTGTTCTAGGAACAGCGGGACATTGTCCGTAGATATTTCGAGTAGGCCGAGCGACGTAAACCATTCGCCGGTGTCAACGGGTGGATACGGTAGTTGGTTTGTGGTATGCGTAGGCCACCGATGGGTGGATCGGATGTGTTCCAGTTTCGGTAGGCAAGCAAGAGCGTGCATGACGCATGGGGTGAGTGTCGCGGGTGCGATTTCGAGCTCGGTCAGCGTAGAGAGGGGACTGAGAAACACATCTAAACCTATCTCTGTGTACTCATAACCAAAGCTCCGGAGCTCGAGACGACGGAGCATTGGGCATCTGTCAGGAAGATAAGACAGAAGCGATTTCACTTTTGGCAGGCTCGACGCGGCGGCACCTCCGATATCCAGATCAACGAGACGTTGATTCAGAAGTAACGGTATGAAATCGCATAGGCTATAGGGGCTACAAACGAGGTTGCGTAAATTGGGGATGAGGTCGCCCTGGGGTTTGCTTAATGCGATGTCGGTGAAAACGGAGTGGGAGTACAGTTCACTGCCGATCGAGGAATAAGATATGCTGTACACGCGCCAGGAGTATTTTCGAAAGATGGTCCAGTCGTGGGACCAAAGGGGCCGCTCGAATTCCTGTTGTTTTTGGATCAGAGGATAGAAATCAGAATCGAAGTCGCCATCAGGATACTAACACGCAGTGAGCTGTTATCCTTCGACTTCACCAACGGAGCCAGCAGGCTCAACAAGGGATACATCGCGTCTAGGTGTTTCCAGAGAGCACTCAGAGCCTCCTCGGACCATTTCCTGGACACAAGCGCATTGGAGAAATTGTCGTGCCTATCGCAATATTGGAATATGTGTCGAAGAAGTTCGTCGATGGCGAGCGCATCCATCCCTCCACAAAGAATGGCAACAAGTCCGAGTGTAAAAAAGTTTCTACGGCTGCCGGGCGCCGAAAAGCAGTGTTCGTTGCCTCATCCGTGAAGAATTCCACCATTCAATCCCCCTCAGGGTGCAGGCCGTGCGAAATCAGTAAACTGTCGGTCGTGCCCCGACGTAGACCTAATTAGGCTATCGCGGCGCACATTTTCCCACGTACGACATGGCGCCAAGCGGCTGCCGCGCCAATAGCTAGTTAAACCATCTTTCGACGATGATGTTCCTTTTTTATCTTTCGTTCTTCTGGTTCACCTTGCAAGGTAATAATTGATCAACTATGAAGTTCAATTAACGGCATTCTTACCAACTTCGAAAGTCATGGCACTTGTTCCTCGCTCTCGGTGCGGGCTCGCAGCGCGTCAGTTGGAGTCACTCGATCCAAGTATTCTTCCGGTGCAATGCGAGGTGCATTGTTCATCTATCCTTGAAACGATCAATGTTGTATCATTTCTCGACGAAGCTCACCGCAGTCTACTGATAGCCAGGCCATAGATCTCTTGCGCAAGCACTACTTGTCCCTGCACAACAAACACGCAGGATCATCTCGTGGAATGCCTGAATTGCGTCGTTTCTCTAGCGCCCGGAGTCTCAGAAGTCTACACCCAGGCCCAAGCTTCCCTTGATGGTGCGCGACGATCCCACCTCATTGCTTCGAAGTTCACTGACTCTTGACGCGCTGGACAGGATTAGAGGAAAGTTGCCGGGGGGCTGGGAGAACATTGCCTCGACGGACGGTTAGAGACTGTGCGCTTCTGCCTTCTGTCTTCCTAGCGAGCCGATTTACTCACATTCTATTATTATTGTCTTGTCCCACAGTGCAACCGACGCAGATAACAACCTTGCAATCCCCCCAGCGACGGCGGCGCTGGTATCACGGCCTCCTTGTTACCCCACATCACGAACGATAAGTGACATTTGACTACAGCTATGTTTACGACCACCAGGACTATCACGACATAATGACAGATTTTTCGATGCTACGTCATACTCAGCTAAGATTATTGTCCTCGTTCCATCTGCAAGACCAAGCCCGACAACACGTCCCCAGCACAATTAGAAGGCCCTTCGGCGGACGCTAGCGTATTAGGGTAAAGTCTGCCTCGCGAGCAACTGTCAGACTTGAAGCCGATGCGCAGTCGGCCTGTGGCTTTGACGCCCAGTGGCACGTTGCTTCCATAATCCAAGTCTCTTCCTTTCGTATTCTTCATTGGCGTGCTTTCGTGATTTCTTGGGTGTCGCCTTGCACGCCGCTCATCCCACCAACCTCCGCCCACAAATGTTGAAGTCGCAGACAAACTATAGGTATTTGCTGCGCCCACGTGATGAGCACTTGTAGGATTCGGCTTAGCGCTTGTTGACCGCAAGCAACCTTCTAGTGTCCATTGCAGTCGACAGTAGCACAAAATTCAGCGTGTCAAGCCAGTTAAGGACCACGTAAATAGGCAGAGCGAGCGAACTAGTGGTGAGCGTTCCCTTCCCCCTCTCATTTTGTACCGTCGTGTCCTCCACTCTGACACTGCGACGATGAGATTCACATTCAAGTCGGCAATTTTGGTTGCTCTGGTTGCTTCTGCCGGAGCCAATGGTGCGTTGTAAAATGAGTCGAAATTGAGAGATCAAGGCTTACATTGTGTGTAGCTGCGTACACTGAGACGGAAGCCATTGACGCTGTGAAAGGGCTCTTTGTTCGACAAAGCCCTGGAGCTGGAGTTGGACAGCAAACACCATCATCGCCGTTTGATCCTAAGTCACCCAATTCTCCTCCACAGTGCAGGAATGATTGCAACACCGCCTTCAATGCTGGTGATGTACGTGTCATCCCTAGTAGCAGTGTTAGTCATCGTCAACTGACTTTTTCATTGTCTAGGTTTGCAAGGACGCGAAGTGCCTTTGCACTGCAGAGCATACTGAGGCTCTAGGCAAGTGTGTCAACTGTGTAATTGCAGCCAACGTTGGAAGTCCCATCGAGGCCGCATTCGCGATCTCGATCTTTGAGGAGGTATGCAAGGGCAATGGGGTCAGCAACCTCCCTACTCCAACAGTCTCCCTTCCTCCACACTTCTCTCTGCCTCCCGGTATGTCGACAGGCTCTCATGGGGAGTTCACAATTGGAACGACGGTCACGGCGGCTATTACGGACTCGTTCGAGACTACTACGGTCACCATCCCCCCACCTTCGCCCACCAGCACCAGCCCGCACTCATCATCGTCATCACATCAAACCAGCGGCTCGCCTACATCAACTGCAAACCACAGCAACGCCGCAGCGTTTGCTGCTCCAACTGGACTTGCCGAGTTCGTACCGATGGCTGTCATGGGCGCTATCATGGCTATGGCATGAGGGGTATTGCAGGGTACTGCGACGGAACTAGGCTGTTAGATCAATTAAGTTGTGTATCAGTAGTGCTCAGCTAATGTTTCCCTTTTGTGAATCTCTTTCGGACATCACGATGGCGGGTACCCCTGTTCGAATTCGTCGGCCCCTGTGCGCAGCAACTGGGGCCAATCGCTTGTCGCCATCACGAACGTTTGAAGCTTGCTATCTGACTCTTGCCACGGGCTGCCACTCAGTGAAACATACAGCAGGCCTGTGACCCCCCTGTGGACGTCCCGGCTGATTGTCGGTGTGCACTTGTTCTAAGAACAGTTGACGAACGGAGACCCGCAGCACCCAGGACGCGACGGACGGTACCACCGGGCTTCTTGCAGGTCTTCTGCGTGCGCAAAAATACCGCTCAACAATTGTTCTGATTCATTCTGCGGCATGTTACCAATACACCGTACTGATTACTCTCGCACGAGCGACTTAAAGTGGCAGCCTGGAGCGCAATGTCTACGGGCCATGGGAATAGGTTTCACTGAATTAGATTGCAGTGTTTACAAGGCTTCTGTAAAAGGTAGTAATTGACGCTGTGTTATCCCCCGAGACCATAAAGCCAGCCCTACCATCGTTTGCTCCGCCAACATCGTACTTTTCCTCCCCGCAATGCACAAGTCTCTCTCCCCCATTGAACCTAGGTGCGCAGGAATAACGTCTGTGTGTTCTCGAGATCCTTGAATACACATAGGTTCTCCACGACCACTGGATCGTCGTCGAACGATGCTGGGCATCGGCGGATACTAGTCACTGGTCGGTTCATCATGCAACCCAGGCCCTTCCGGTGGCGTTCTAACGGTCTTGATCGTGATAGAGATTAGAGCCACTTCCGACAGCTCTTATAAATTAACGGACAAGATCACAGTCAGTTACGCAGACCAAGGGGTCAAAATGTCGTATCAAGGCTGTTTCGAGAAGACTCGTGTGTGGAAGCCACAATCTTCCATGTTCGTCTGGTTTGTCGCTTCCACGTACCTTCAGATTACAACTTGCATATTTAGAACCATATCCCCCGGCGACAATTTCATTCTCAAGATTCAACTCTTCCGTAAACCCATACTCAGAGTCGCGGTCCAAGGGGCGATAGTGTATGCCCCTAGCGTGGATCTTCTAAAGTCGTATAATTCAGGGCAATCAGGTGTGTTCAAAAACTGCTCAACGTGTCTCAAAGACGCAGCGTAACTCGCAGGCAGATTGGACGTATACACACGACAAGGTAGAAGTGAAGATTGTGCTCGCTGATCCGGTACGACCTACTATTTCTCGTATTTATCTGCACCACTGACAAAATGGGCTAGCGGTCGAGTGTCGACAGTCGTGTCGAGTTCAATCCCGAGCCGCCTTCGTGGGGGTTATTCAACCCTAATGAAGTCAAACGATATTCAAGAAGTTATGAAAGCTTGACTTACGACGACGGGTCACCGAAAGAAGCCCCGCTCGATCCGAACGCAGAGCTTGCTGCAACTTCCGATGAGGTGCTGAAGGCTTGCCCAAGGTACGGAATTTCTCGCCGCTGAACGTGTCTACTAAGTCAAACCCTGCCGTCCCTAGATTCAGGATTTTGGTAATAGGCAAGGTAATTAAATGACATTTCGCGTCCTCTCCGAACCACTTACACGTGCAACTCTAGAGTGGCGTTGGAAAGTCATCGTTGATAAACAAGACCTTCGGCGTTGACAAAGCGGTGCGTGGCGGCTCCAGCAAACCTCTACCATGCAAGTTGCTGAACAAACCCCTAGAGCGTGTCAGAAGACCGGCCAGGCGTGTCCGACATAAACTTCGAGATCACATCGACAGACAATGACCGCTTCGTGGTACATGATTCCAAGGGGTTCGAGCACGGGGAGGACAGGAATCTGAACGCCGTGCAGAGATTCATCGAAGAGCGCAGGGGAATGCCGGAACTCAAGGACAAACTACACGCTATCTGGTAATTCACCCCCCTATATGGGCTTGCTTTGTATGTTCTGATATATTGCCAGGCTGTGTACGGAGATTCCTAGTGCTGGCGGGCGATCGTTCGAATATGGGGATGAAGTATTTCTCAGGCAACAGATCGAACACGGTGAGCAGAGCTACTTGAAGTTCTGAAAGCCTTCATTCATGGTTATCTTTAAGTGCCTGTCATCGTAGTCTTTACAAAGTATGACCTACTCGTCAGGTCCAAGGACTACGATCTCGACGACAGGATTGGCCTTGCAATGGAGCCCGAGGAACGGCAGAATCTTATCATGCAGCAAGCAGAGGGCGCATTCCGCGAAATGTGTGTGCAACCCCTCCTTGAAATATCTCCCAACGCGCTTTATGTGAAAGTCTCCAGTACGTATCGTTATTATCTGTTCGCATACTCGAGCCTAATCCGTGATCTTATTCGACAGCGAAGCATAACTACAGATCTACCCTCGAGGATCTGACCACGCTAACGTTTGACAAAGTAGAGGAGAATGTCCATAGGCTTGCATCGTTGGCATCGGGCATGGCGCAAAGGGTCAGCGCTGATGTTAAGATCCGTACATGCATTGCGTGAGCTCCTCAGCCCTCAAATATGGTGCCACCCGTCCTTTGCAAGAAATAGCTAACCGTTCCATCCAGAATCGGAAAGAAACGTGCGTACCTCCACCCCTAAGAGACTTGGTGAATCATCGGTATCATTTAATAGGCTATTGGAACGCGATATCTGCTAGCGCCGACTTTCCCGGGAGGACGCTGAAGGTCTGCCTGGACGTCATCCACAAGGACATCGTGGCTGTATGGAATTTTCAGGATACTGAAATGGTAAGTAGGGATTTAAGTCATTCTTGAGAAAGATGGCCTCATCATACTATCTGTGCAGCATCTGTTGAGCGATACGGTGAAGGGAGATTTCATTCAGCTCTTATGCGATATGAGAGACGAGGCACAGCCCATGAGCCCCGTGAAGAGCCTGTACGTCGTATGTGCAAGCTACAACCTTTTCAGGCCCTCAGATAGTTTGACAGTACCGCTATCGGTCCGGCTGTGACAGCTTTGGCGTCAGCAACTGCTGCTGTCCCGTTAGCAACCCCAATTGTGATACCTATTGCCGTCATCCTAGGACTGGCCGCATGGGTATGGCAGGTCTATCAACGCAGGTATGCTCATGCCCTCCTCTTGACGTCTCGAACTCTAACTCAATCCCTGGACTAGCCACGAGTCCATACGATGCCTCATGTGCTACGTTGTTGACGTAACTATCATCATGCAACTCGTCTTCAAGAGCCACGAACAAAGCGGCCAAATCGACCGCGACGTGATCAAAGGCGCGATTGAGACCTATGCAAACTCCGGGGTATTGAGGAGGAACCACACAATCGTCCGTTCCTTCGTGGGCGACCTCAACATTGGGGATCGCGTCAGCAGCCGGCGGATCATGGAGAAGATAGAGGAGTTAATCATGGATCACTGGGACCCCGATAAACCGAATGCTTCAGTCAGACTGAGTGAAGGCGGCGAGCACGGTCAGGATACCCTTATAGGCTGAGATAGATAAACTTTAATATTCAACTTTACATAAATACATATCAAGGAAACGTCAATAATTAATGTAGGTATCAGATGTACTGGAGCAGGGCTAGCGCAGGCATAGCAGCTAGAACGGCACCACCACGAACTTCTGATATGAAAGCGCCGTTTCCAAGAGATGGAAGACCAGGAGGTGCGTTACTAGCCGAGATAGTATTCTGCGAGGTCGGCACGCCAGCCGAAGTAGGTGTGTCTGGGGCTGGAGAAGACAATCGGGCAGAAGTATTGGCAGAGTTCGTAGGCACGCCACCATTGCTACGAGTGGGCGTGGAGAGAGGACGGGGAGTCGTCGTTATCGCAAAGGTTGGGAGTCCAGGGATGGGGGAACCGGCTTTGGCACATCCATTTATGTACGCTGGTATTTAATTCGTCGGTCGCATCGAAAACCTTAGTACAATGACTACCAGTCACTTACACTGCACTTCGGTTTCAGCAGTCGCCACCGACCGACCTGTAGCAAACGCTGTGCAATCGAGGCATTCTTCTAGTGCTATGGCGTTCGATATTGTGCATCGACATTGAGGTGTTTCGCAGTCAGGGTCCTAATGGGAGGAAGACCAGAATCAGGGTGAATGTTAGGGGGGGAAAGTTGTACGACCACTGACATTAACCACCTGAATAGTAGATACGCATAGACTTTGACACTGACAAGTCGGTGTTAAGTACATCAGCCCGAGAAGTAGCACAAGATTGCTCACTCCAACGGGGAAGTCGTCCAGGCTTAATGGTGGGTCAGAGACCTGGCGAGCATGCACGCGGAGGCGGCTGGGTTGAAGGGCATCAGAAAGCCTACTAGCCATCACTGTTACCGATAAGCATTAGTTACGAATCTTTCCGTGCAGGGGATACATACCTTGTGGTAAAAAAGCGCTGACGATCTGGAAGGCTACCGTCGTCGTGAGCACACCGAACATCTTCGAGCACTGAAGGAGGAAACGGATGTCTAGGAATGGCTCCATGTTCCCCCCTTTTAAGAGACTTGCAAAGCGAACAGCGTCTATCTTGACATTGGACGGCGGGTATCAGTGATTCATCAACATTTCATCCCACAGCATCCCACCTGTTCTCAGATACCCCATCCTCAGTTTGTCAAGGGCTCGGATCAGGTGAGATACCATCTGGCGTGTAGTATCGCCCCATTCAAGTCCAAGAAGCTGCTGCTGAGGATTCCTGTCCTATAGAGAATGCGCTGGATCACTGGAGGGCATGGGCACGGTTGTCGGGGATGTGTAAACGCCTTACAACTTCTAACAATAAATAAATCAAATTGTTCCAATCAAGGTGACTGCAACGTGATCAAAGGCGCGATAGAGATGTATGCAAACCCTGGGGTATTGAGAAGGAACCACCCTATTGACCGTTCCTTCGTGGGTGACCTCAACGTTTGCGTCAGCAGACAACGGATCACGGAGAAGATAGAGGAGTTCATCATGGATCACTGGGACCCGGATAAACTGAATGCTTCAGACCGAGTGAAGGCGACGAGCACGATCAGGATACCCTTATAGGCTGAGATAGATAAACTTTAATGTTCAATACATAAATACGTATCAAGGAAGTCTTAATAAATGTAGCTATCAGATGTACTGGAGCAGGGCTAGCACAGGCATAACAGCCAAAACGGCACCACCACGAACTTCTGATATGAAAGCGCCGTTTCCAAGAGATGGAAGACCAGGAGGTGCGTTACTAGCCGAGATAGTATTCTGCGAGGTCGGCACGCCAGCCGAAGTAGGTGTGTCTGGGGCCGGAGAAGACAACCGGGCAGAAGTATTGGCAGAGTTCGTAGGCACGCCACCATTGCTACGAGTGGCCGTGGAGAGTGGACGGGGAGTCGTCGAAATCGAAAAAGTTGGGAGCCCAGCGATGGGGAAACCGTCTTTGGCACATTGATTTATGAACGCTAGGAATTGGACTCGTCGGTTGCATCGAAAACCATAGTACAACGAGTACCAGCTACTTACACTGCACGTCAGCTTCCGCAGCCGCCACTGATCGGCCTGTAGCAAAAGCTGTGCAATCAAGACATTCTTCGAGGGCTATTGTGTTCGCTATTGTGCATACGCATCGAGATGTTTGGCAGTTAGGGTCCTAATAGGAGGGAGAAAGGAATTAGGGTTCATGTGAGGGGGAGAATACAACTCCTCTGACATTAACTGTCTGAACAGCAGGTACGCATAGACTTTGACACTGACAAGTCGATGTTTAGCATGATGGTTGGGAAATCAGCACAATATTGCTCACTCCGACGGGAAAGTCGTCCAAGGGTACCGGGTCAGAGACCTGGCGGGCATGCAAACGGAGACGGCTGGGTTGGAGAGCATCAGAAAGCCTACTAGCTATCACTGTTATTGATAAGCACTAGTTGCGACTCTTTCTGTGCAAGGGCTACATACCTTGTACAGAAGCGCTGCCAATCAGGATGGCCACCGTCGTCGTGAGCACACCAAACATCTTCGAGGACTGAAGGAAGAAACGGATGTCTATGGACGGCCCCATGCTCCCTCTTTTAATAGGTTTGGTGGGCGTCCATCTTGACATTGGACAGCGGGCATCACTGGTTGAGTAATCGATATCTTATCCAACAGGTGCGTGTGCCCACACCTCCAGTTGACTGGGGAACTCTATTCAGGTGAGGTGCCTTGTGTGTAGCATTGTGTGCCGTGCATATCCAGGAGCTGCCGTTCAAAAATTTCTGTTCTGCGTGAATGCAGGAACATAGAACCGCGACTGTCGGCGTATGTGAAAGTCTTACGTTTGCTCAACAATAAATCAAAAATGATCAAAGTCTGCCGTACAAGTAAGTACACTACGTGATATATAAGCAATGTCATTGGTGAAGGCGAAGATGAGGGTTGCCGCTTACAATCGACCTTCCATTCCACATGGTTACACAACGAGGAAGACAGCACCAGCGGCGACACAAGCCAATACCGCCGATATGAAACCAGCGCCTTGGCCGAGTGCCATAGCCCCACTGCTGAAGGGATCATCGCTGCTACTTCCGCTACCTATGTCCGAAATTGTTTGTTGCGGGGCGGTGGATGTGCGGGTAGTCGAGGTGAGCGGGGATGTCAATGACGAAGACGAGGTTGGGGCGAAAGTGAGGGGGGTTGTGGTAACACTGCCGGAACTGACAGAACTCGCACTGGAGACAGTGGGGGCCGAGGCCGAGGCGGTGGACCCACCAGCGATGGTCAAGGGGGAGACAGCTCCGCCGCAACCGGCGACGAAGTCTTTTGGAACGGGGGACAATCAATGCCTCTGGGATAGATCCAGCCGGAATAGCGCTCACTGTCAAGAATGCTTTGACCCTGGGTTTGCATGGCAGGCGTGTTTGCTAAAGACACCAGGCAGTTGACGCATGCCTCGAGCCCCCTGGCGTTGGTATTCGTACAAATACAGGTAGTGGTCGTGCACGACTGTTGCAAATTGATGGAATCAGTGGCAATACGGGAATGCAGGCGCTAGGCACTCACGTTTAAGGCGCTGACTATTCGCGTGCATTGGGATTGGCACTGTGGAATGATGAATATATGATACCAGGGAATGTAACTTCACAGCTTGCTCACGGCAGAGGGAATGTCGGCTGGGTCCAAGATGGTGCTCTGACGGGTGAAGAGCGATCCCAACTCATCCGCGCTTCGCGCAATCAACTCTACTGCACCAACTATATCCGATTGTAGCTTCGTGAATTGTCAAGATCATGCAAGGATACACCGCCTACCTGAGGCGACGAGGAGCAACGAAGCAACGACGGAGAGACGAGTCATGCTGAACAAGTGAAAGCGCAAAGGTTTCAACGCAAGGGCCACCGCATCGAACTATCTTTATACCAAATTTTCTATCCAGGGTCCACGGACAAATCGTTTCAGGGCTAGTCCGCACGCTGCAGTGCCTGGCATGTCTCCGACAAATGGGCGGCGCTTGATGATTGATTAATCGTTGATCAACTTTCTCGGGCGTGATTGCTGTAACATCAATAACCGTCAAGGGCACATGGTGTAGTTGGTTTATCACGCCCGCTTAGCACGAGTTAGTGATTGCGGGAGGTGTTGGGTTCAATTCCCAATGTGTCCAGCTTTTTATTCGATGTGCGATTGCTTTCGTCGCCGTTTGTCTTGCAAGTCAAGCAGTGAGTACTTGAGTACCCAAGTATTCATCAGCCCTCATTGTTAGATACAAACACTATATGACAGGCCTCATCATTGCCTACGGCTAGGGAAGGCACCGGAGCGAAGGGCGGAATATATGAACGCACATAAGTCCTCCTTAGCGAAATTACTAGTATCGATAACGCGTCGAGTAATCTACCGAAACGGTTAGTTCTGGGCGAAGGCTAGTAGAAAAGAGGGCTGAACCTTTCGGAGAGACGACCAGACCGCGCCCTTTCGATGCCCCGCGATAAACCGTCTCAATGATATCTATCATCTGTTGTTTCGCGATTAAAAGGTCTCCCGTAGAGCAATGATGAGCATGCTGACCTCCTGTTTATTATCCATAGCCCAATTACTGGGAATGGCAGACGATAAGTTGGGGGGGCAAGGTGAAATGCAACATCGATGTACTCACATCTTATTGTTATTCCCCGTTCCTAGATCAATCATAATATGCTTGTTGCTAGCGGCATACTTCATGTCAGACTGACATGCAAAAATGATTGCATTCGAATACTAACCGATAGAAGAACATGACAGTGCAAGGATCGTACAACTCATACATCTATTATTCAGGATATCAGAGGGATGCGTAAATTAATCCACCGTTACCAGACTCGCCTTATTGAAATCCGGGACCTCAGTGATATCAGTGAGGTAGATGACGGCGAAATTCTGGACCTTCTCGGCGACAGCGTAGAGGGTTTCGTCCATGACCATGCATTGTGTGTCCCAGTCGTGGCCAAAGCGAATCACGACTACTCTGTCTTCTTCTGATTTGATGGCTTCGTCGACGTGCCAACCGGAGGGAAGGTGAGGCAGGAAATACGACATTATTCAAAGGAAGGAGATGACGAGAAGGAGCGCTTGAGCAAAATGACACTGGGTAAGAGCGTTGTGACCGTGTGAATCTCTGATTATATCTTATCAGTGATTAAGCGCTCAACTCACTGATAATTCAAGTTCAACTCATACCATCATGTCTAACCGACCGATAGTCTTTATGGACATCAACATAGGTGAAACTCCAGCCGGAAGAATGAAAATGGAGCTATTCAGTGACATTGTTCCGAAGTGAGGCATTCACCCTCTGCCTCGTAAGCGGGTCATTAATCAATAGTCAAGGACAGCTGAGAATTTCCGCCAGTTATGCACGGGTGAATTCCGGTATGTACTTACCTACGAGCGACATTGGGCATCCTGATTGAGGCGCTGGGTATAGCGTGAACTCGCGGCCACAAGGGTACAAAAATGCAACCTTCCACAGGTACGTACTGTATTCCCATTGAAGCGTAAATGGACTGACGAACATCCATCAAAAGAGTGTAAGCAACACCTGCACGCTTGTCTCATGCCCGGATTCATATCATCGCTCACTAACATGCAGAGTGCCAAACTTCATGTGCCAAGGTTTGTGTTCACTCTCGACGCGCGTGTATCATAATACCCTCTGAATCTTGTGTTCTAGGCGGCGATTTTATGAAAGGGGATGGTACTGGATCCTTTTCGATATACGGCGATAAATTCCCGGTGAACACTTACCATGCTTTATCATTATTATCTACGGCTTACAACTCATAATCTCTGCAGGACGAAAACTTCATGGAGAAGCACACAGGTCCAGGGTTACTCTCCATGGTGGGTGTATCACCAATTCGAGGGCATACAAGTCTGAACTCTTCCTTCCTTCCCGTAGGCAAACTCTGGCCCTAACACGAACGGATGCCAAGTGCGCCTGTTACCTCTGACTTTCAACATCAAAACTAATTAACTGTTAACCTTCGTCTGCAAGTTCTTCATCACTACAGCGAAATGCGACTTCCTCGACGGGAAACATGTCGTTTTTGGGCGCGTCATCGACGGAATGCTCACGCTGCGCAAAATCGAGAATGTGCCGACTGGCCCAAATAATCGACCTAAATTAGTCGTCAAGATTACTGGTATGTGCCATTCCCGTCGTCACCCTCCGCTTTTCTTGAAGTTCATTGTTGGTGACATCCGATATTTGGTGTAGAATGCGGGGAAATGTAACTGTTGACATCGTTGGCCATACTGTGCTAATACATACAATACTCATACAAGACCACCACGAACGAATTCCGATTGTTAGAAGAGTAAAGGTGAGAGTAAAGGTGAAAGAAATGTGGAAAATCGAGGGATATGGAAGCGGAGCGCCCTTTAAGCGTAATGGATGGATTCACTGACGTCGCGTTGTTAAGCCGTTCAGCGAACTTGCTGCGTTGCGGGGACACCTTGGGGCACTGGAGCGTGTGGGACTGGTGCATGAGGAGTCCTCACTTTGATGCCTACAAAAGATATCAACTCCCGCCACACATGATGCGCTACTTTTCGAGCGTTTACCTAGATCCTCGCACAGCAAGTCTGCGCCTTTCTCGCCTACAAGCAGCGCAGACGAGTACGTGTTGGTGCCGAGATTATCCTGCAACGATCATGAGGGTGTCAGTATACATTTCCACCTCGTAATCCATAATGTCTATTTCACGCACGGGGCAGATACTCAAGTCAACGCATTTCAAGTTTTCCGTTCCTGGGAGCAAGTTAAATTGGAAGTGTTGAGAGTGGTAATTCCCCACACTAACCGTAGACGTTGAGGCGGCCATCGACGACACCGCCCTGTTCCCTCGGCTTCATCGCTAGGGGTCACCAACGGAGTTCAGCAATCGCTTCAATCATGAACCAAAGGCACCGATGGTGCTTCTTACCGCAAGTGCCTGTGTAACACGAGAGCGGTCAGTGCATGAGTTCGTAGTTCGTTCGGATTGTTAGTATACTCACCGAGGCTGTGCCAGGTAGTCTCAACGTGGTCTGTGTTCGCAGTGTCATGTTCAAGCTCTCAAGCGTTAATTGGGGAGACCTCACCTGCGATCCAGTCATCGATGGCCTTGTCGTCCTCTTCAGTGTACTTGATGTCTTCATGCACTTTACTCGCGTCGAATGGCTCGCCAGGACTGAACAATCGCCGATGGAATCGCAATACCCACCCACAAGTACCCAGCCACAAGTCAAACGAAAAACAATCAACAACGCATTTGAGTCAGAGGTATGCAGATTTCACTTACGCATGCCAGGTGCCTAACGAGGAATCTACTCAGTATGTGTTTTCTTGGTGAGACGGTGAAGACGAACCCATGTGGATACCGACAGTGAACCCATTGGGCATGATCTCCCTCGCGGTCTTGATGTCGATATCTCTGCACGCTGCTGGCGACGCAGGGTGGAACCGTGGGTGATGCGACGTCAATTCGCCGCGGAAAGCTGGAAATGGTTGGCGAGGTTCGTCATAGAACGACACGGAGAGATAAGGCTAGGAGACTCACCATCCATGCGTCGAGCCACTTCGCGGGTCTTCTTGTAGCTCCAGCGAATGGGCGCGAAGTCTGCCTTGTTGTTCATGAAACCGCTGTCGAAGAAGGGCGGCTCGTAGGGGTTGCTCGATTGGATGTGAATCTACCAGTGTATATGTGAGTCCTGTGACATTCTTTTGCGTATCGTCTGAGGGCGAGCGGATGACGTACCTTTCCGCGACTAGCAGGGTATTCCTAGTACAGAGTTAGCTCGTGAGGCGTAGAGGAATAGTCGGGGCATGAGACATACGAGATATTGGAACCTGTTGAGAGGGGGGTGTTAGTTGTGAACGAGGATGATGACTGTGGAACTTAGGGCATACATCGTCACGTATTTCCCGGGGGGAAGGAGGGTGTGGTCGGCGTAGGCTGGTAAGGGTAAGCTGGGTTAACAACATTCTCCACACTGTGCACGTCTGACTTGCCTGCAGACACGATCGAACCAAACCTACAATGCAATCAGCCGAATGAACAAAGCTGTAGAGCTCAGAGACGAAGGGGACTCACATGACGGGTTTGTCCGGCTTATCCTTGAAGTACTTGTTCCACAACTCGTTGAACTCGGGCCCCATCTCCTTGAGCTCTTCCTCGGTCGGGCGGATCTGTGAGGGACGTTGAAAGAGCCTTATTATTGGATGCCACGACCATTACGAGACGTTGATCCTACCTTGAAGCCTGCGTCAATGGCATTCGAGGACAGACGCGCCTTCTCGGGACTGGTTTCCCACTCAGCGAACAACTGTGACGCGGATAGACATCAGAGTTAGAGACGCAAGCGGATCTCTCGTAAGCCACGTTTACCTCTTTCTGAACATCCTTATCACCTCGTAGGAAGTCATCCAGCGTATTCGTTTCGTTCGACACACGATACACTAGTAAACACAATCAAGCCTCGGTTCAGGTAAAATAAGGAACATCACGAACAAGAGAGGGTTGTGTAGTGGTCTTGGTACTCCTCGCTGCATCGCCACGTCCGAGTCAGAAGGCAATTTGGATGTAGGAGCGAGAGGCGTACCCAACACCTGGGAGGTCGCTGACGACTTTGATGT
Source organism: Pleurotus pulmonarius (assembly GCA_012980535.1). Lineage (NCBI taxonomy): Eukaryota > Fungi > Basidiomycota > Agaricomycetes > Agaricales > Pleurotaceae > Pleurotus > Pleurotus pulmonarius. The sequence continues at coordinate 636,961 of SJKF01000012.1, read as the reverse complement.
CCATCTTCTGCAGGAGGCGTGAGTTACCAACTCCTGAACGTTCAAGAATCTACTAGCGTGAGCTATATTTCTTCTGTTCCACAGTCAGCTTACTCACTTGTGGCGTTCCCAAGGTTCCGCTACTCAACACAACGTATTTGCGTGCTCGTACCTTGGTGGTCGTTCAGCGCCCGTGATCATTACAAATTAGACATGGAACTTACGATGGTTTCTTGGACTTTGCCGCCATGGACACGATTCCTGGAAGGCACGTAGGCCACACCGACTGCCTTGTTGCCCTCGAAGATAACACGAGATACACGTGCATTTGTGCGGAGATACAAGTTATTCTGGACGTCCATGACGCTGTGGACATAGGCTACAAGCAATCTGAGGAATGGAGGCGTGTCAAATAAGAAACGTGCGTACCAGTGGCAGCGTCGCTGCGTCTGCCGGTATGCCTGTTTATATATTTAGCCCAGATCTCAGCTGTAGACGCGGTCAGCCTTTGACTGTGTTATAGCTCTGTAAGGATTCCTGACCTCCGTGGCTTGTCTTCAGGTCCTGGATATCGTCTGCGACAAGGAACAGGGTTAGCGTCATGTATCCAGCGACCCCCTCTCTGCATACCGTTGAAAGGCACGCCGACTGCGTCAGACGCGCGCAAGAAGTCTTGAGCCACTTGGGTGATTTGACCGCCATTGCTGATGGCGACTGGTCCGTCGTAGCCGTGGGTGTCGCTATTGCTTGGCTTCTGGTAGTTCTCTAGCTAGAGGACGATCAAAGGCCGGCTATCATCCTACTTCGCTGAAAGGCTTACACGTTTCATGAGAGGGAGCAGCTCTGACGAACCATCGTAGGTCAGTGCTATCTCACTTCTCACGAAATCTCAATGGCGCACCGTCCGCAGTCCATCCTGGCGTCTTGAAATCATCTTGACAACGGTTTAGTATGTCAGTCTTCTTTCTCTTGAGCCACATTTGCTCACCCCAATCGGAAGCCGAGGCCTACATCGATCGACAGTCAGTCAATATTCTCGTCAAACAACCGGAGATATCTACGCACCCTTGTGTACATCTGCCCCGCGCACTAGGGTCAGCGTCGCCACAATTATGAGTATTCACCTGCCCTACCTGGAAGTTGATGCTGAAAGCCAAGTAAGCACTGATTTTTTATATCAACTTATCGTATGCTCACCTACTACCTCCACCTAAGATGTTAGCGCATCTAGCGACCCATCAGTTGCATTGGGATCCAGTGGTGTCGATTCCACTCACGGTACAACACTCTGCCTGCCTCGGAGATGAGGAGACTGTTCTGTGTCAGTGTAGAAAGTGGCCTTGTCGTTGCTAAAGACGGCGTTGGCTTGCTGCTGCAGTGAGTGGTGTCGAACTAAATACGCACATCCCATCCCTTTGCATGTTCTTCACGTAGATACCGGGCCTGGGGACCTTCCCGTCAGCGTAGTGTTGTACAACGAAAGACTGGGTGCAATCACCTATATACCCATGGGTCGTCCCGGTTGTTGGCACCCCCTGGCACAATTGGTCATGACTATGACCATCTGCGTCGTGAATGGATGCATACCTTCGATGAGCATGACTTTCAACGTCGGGTCTGCGTATGCCAATCGTCCGGCAACGACACATCCTGTATGACGACCCTGTTAGGTCGCAGCTCGGTGAGCCTACCAGTAGCATACCTGCAGGTCCTCCGCTAATTAGATTGGTCAGCGGTGCGAGACGAATACAGAGCACGTTGTAGAACCCACCCAGCAACGATGATGTCGACTTCTTGAGGATGCATAATAGAAGGCTCGGGTTTCGAAAAATAGAGGCTGGGACCTGCTGAGCAGAAAGAAAACACGGGGCCTTATATGCAAATAGACCGTGAGTTCTATGAGAATATGGTCGTCCAACTTTTGGACTAGATACAAGATATTCGTCAGATGATGATGGCCGTGGGGTGGGGGTCCCCCAGGAGAGCTATCCATAGGATTCTCCATTTAGGTGGATATTAGACACGGCGCTGTCTTTGGGAAACGACACTCCAACGAACGCAGGGTTTAGAGAGTGAAGGGTAATGGCAATTGACAAAGTCTTTGAACAATGCGATCTAATGACCCTCAGCTGATAGGCAAGGCCCAAGGACAAGGCAAACAAATCCAAGCCCCAAGAAAGAGGGGTGTAAAGGGCGGCCGTGTTTGCATCACGAGGAATACATCAGACGGAGGAATAATCATTATTGGCTTTTCCTGGATGTAGATGACTTAAGCGCAGCTGTCCATCCCCGCCAAATCGGACGCCAAGCCGATGTGGGGAAATGCGGGGTACAAACAGCCGAGTGTATTGAATTAATGTGGGGTAGAATAAAGGATGGCCGATGAGACTGTGGACTTGATTGGTTATTCCCTACCTGGAACTACGACTGAACATGCTGGACGCTATCAGAAAATCCCAAGGTAAGACATTGCTGAGAGGGAAATGACGGCAGAACAATTCACCCAGGCCTATGACATCCATTCTCGAGGTCCGAAATCCTGGTCAGCTGAAACGCAGGATGGAGACTGGAAATGTCGCATGATCGTAGCTACACGAGGCTTAGAAGGCGTTGAAGGGCCTATCCCAACGAGGAGAAGGCCCCAAGATGACTCAACATGTGAACGTGAAGTTTACCCAAAGATAACGGAGGGATTCAGTAGTTGAGAACTTTCTCCCGAGTCGATCTATAGCCAGTAACGTCGAGAGCAGTCGCCGCCCATCGCAAGAGAATAACGTAAAATATTCCATGACGAATTGTCAGCCCAGTTACTCCCCGATTAGAAGGTGTTTTAATGGTCGATCACTTTTATGGAAGATGACAGCCAGAGGATCGTGTACGACTCTGGTCTATCGATATTTCCATGCATTTCGAAGTTTCTGCGCAAGAGTTCCTCTGAAGACGCTTCAAGCATTTAAGGCTCAACCCTACATAGAGCTCTTCTTCGTATGCATGAGGTTCAATAAGGTTCTTATGATTCAACGAACAAGCTCATTCGTTGGATGCGACGGAAGAGCGGATATACGAAGAGAAGGATTCGGCGAAGTAAACTATCCTTAGAACAATAGAAGTGCTAGTTCGAAATGGCATATTATTATCCTTCATTGATAAGAAGCCCTTCATTTTCCGCTGCTGGGGAGGTAAGCGATATCAGCAAGAAAGTGAGCAGGTGATTGGTGATGTCAGGTTTTGTAAACGCTCTATGGCTCTAGGTTCTACATACGTTGATAGCATAATGGACAAAGCATAAACCAACGTTGGGGTAGTAGATTGAAAGCTTATAGCGTGCAGATGATAGCAAGTTCACACATCGTTATACTTATTCTATCTCGTATCCAATCCAAACCCTTCCCAGTTTCCCAATCTCATGCCTCCATCCCGGCTAGCGACTTTTGTGTGAGAGATCAGACCAGGCCCTTGATCAGCATCCCTTCCAAACGACAGAATTCCGGTACAATAGATGCATAAGCCAAGAAGGCATCGAGATCGGGTTCGGCGACCTTTGCGAGCCCTACCTGGGCTTCTGAATCCGATGTTTGCAGTGCAGTCACAGGAGTGAGCGGCGTGGGTGTGGTGGGAGTCGAAGCGGTGGCGGTACCAGTTGCACCGGCCGGGCTAGCCCCGCTATTGGGGGGAATGTTCAGGCTGGGAGAGGTCAGGCCCATGCTGAGGTCCGGTGTGGTGAAAGCTGTGGAAGTAGACGGTGCGGCGCCTGAGTTGAGACTGCTGGTAGTGGTCGTGGTATCAACGGTTGATCCAGTGTGTGTTCGCACCCGTGCCTGGCCCAAGGTACCCTCTAGCCCATACAAGCCAGAGCTCATGGAAGCGAGGTGGCCGCTCAAATCGACGCCCCTCTCCATCGCTGCCACGTCCTCCTCCTCCTCCTCGAACACCGTCGCTCCAAGACCGGAGCGGAGGTGGCTGTAAGGAGTGCTGGTACCGCTGTTCGCACCGCTAGTACCCCCATTCGCTGGCGCGGCTGGCAACTGACCGCCCACATTCGTGCGTATCGGCGCGCCGTTTGAAGCGATCCAGCGCTTCCCAAGTAGCCGGCGCATTTCCTCCTCGAATCCAGGCAGGCCGCCCGCCCCCCACTCCCTCCCCCACACCCACCTCGCGACATACGCGCTGCCCAACGCCGCGCGCCCGGGGAACCCAGGCGCCGGCGCGTTTCTGTGAGGCACGATCTGCGCGGAGTCGACCTGCGTGGACGGCACGTAGATAGCGGCATTGAATACTTCAGCCACGACGTTCGCGATAGACGGGAAGTTGGCTGCTGCACCGGTGGTGATGATTCGCGTGGGAAGTGGCGTGTGGTCATATGGGTCGAACGTAAGTCCCAGGCTGGGTGGGATGGTGGTTGGGGGCCGGACTGAGGGGGGAGCAGGAGATTGTGAGACTTTCGAACGAGAAGCACCCAAGAGGCCGGTGGTTATCATGCGGGACCATCTCACGCGAAGAGAAATGATTTGGGATTCGACCAGGCAGCGTGGATTGGCGCGGAGATCACGGAATTCATTGACCTTGATACCATTCTCGAAGCGATAAATGCCTTTGACATGGGAATAGGGGTAGGCATCGCCCTGCAGATGCCAGAAGCTGAACAGCTTATCGTCAAGGCTGAGAAATGAGGTAAGGTGGGAGTACGATAACGGGGGTGAGTTTACATACCCAATGGATCCGCCGGGGGGCACTATGGCTACCAGTCGGTCGAACGCACTCCAACTCTTGGTGTACATGTCCCGCACCAAGGCGCGTGGAACGTCAGCGTTGCTAAATGGGAATCAGCAAATGAACGGGCTACAGATGTCATTTAGCGCACCGATTGGCCAGAACGGCTATGTACCGTCGCTTCTCGCTTGGATCTTGCGCTGGATGCGGATAGAGATTGTAAAGCCGTGTAGGGAAGTAATGTTGGGCGGGTGTGAGTAACATATCCATTGGACCAAAGGAAAGAACGGCATCTGACGGGGACGGGCACAACGAGAGGTACGAAGAGAGGTAGTCGGTAGTAAATGGTGTCACGATGGTTTCTGGACGACATATTAGCAGCAAGGTCAAATGTTTGGCTCGATAAGCTGACCTGGATCAAACCCGTAGCGGTCTACGAGATATCTTGACACATTGCCTGCTCTCCGTCCACCACCAGAAACGTCGACATCCCCTAGCCATCCCCGCACCCGTCTGCCATCTTCTCGGCTGCCCCCCACTATTTCCAACACCCCCTCGTCCCAATGACTCGCTTCTCTGCTGTTACCACCGTGCACCCACATCCCTGTAGCACTCGCCTCGGCCTCGCCCATGGGCATCCATTTCCCCGCAATCAAACTCGAGATAAACGACGTGGCGAGCTGCACACGCCCCGTGCGTGCCCACACCTCCTGGGGCCAGCTCTCCCGCACGCGAAGCAGCTGCGCGGCCATTAACGAACCGTTCGCGCATGTGCCAACCCGCGACGCCATCAAGTCGGGCCCCCCCAGGAGAGCCTCGATGGCTAATGCATGTGTGTGTGAAGAGGTATCTTGCGCGATAGGGGTATTGGGTAATGAAAATGACAGAGCAGGGAAATGGGTATGCAAAGGTAAATGAGGGTCCAATGACGACAGCGAGGGCACGGTGGTCGATTTCCACCAGACGAGGGCGTGCTGAGACAGAATGAGTCAACAATCTCGCGGTAGCAAATATCACCCACCTGAGCGGAGCCGCCGATTGATTTTATCCTGGTCAGGTCGTAATTTCTATGCAATTTCTCGAGGAGGGTATCTGAGTGATCGGCGCGCACGTGGCGTAACAATAAAATTTGCTTCCGTCTCAAAGGGCAGATTTGGGACCTACGTACCTAGAGACTTTATCCACATGTCCACAGGTGTCGTGTACGCATCTCCAGGCGTCGTGAACATGCCCCCCTGCGTCCTGTGAAGTTACGCGCCGCGTGAAACAAACCGTCAGCTCGATCATCTGGACGACGCGGGCGCGGGAGGGGCAGAAGGGGGGAGGAATCGGCACTCACTGGTATTCAGGGAGTTCAGAATCAAAGTCAACGCACTCGACACCGACCAGATCAAGACTCTCGTCGACGATCGACGCCCTCAGCTGGTCCGTGGCCAGCTCGAGCCCAAGGAAGAGCGCCGCTCCTGTTTTTGGTGCAGGCATTTTCTATGGTATTCCGAGTGTCTTGGGAGATGTACTGCGATGTTATAATCCACACCAGACGGCAGGGGGACGCTGGGAAAACGGTGGAGGTGGCACGTTGGAAAAGCTTGGTGAATTTAGTGCAGCGCTGGGTCAACAATTCGGGTGTCGTTGAGTTGGGTCGTGTGTGTTTGATTTTCGTGAATGACCCCCGAAAGAATATAGGAATACGGAAGAGAACGAGACGTCGGACAAAAACCCACGCAGCGACTGTTGTTTTCGATGCACACTTGGATTTCTCAGGACTCGCGCTCGGCCGGGCACCGGCGAAGCCCCTGTTTTCGCATGTGAACACTGCATGATTGCGGTTGGAAATTAATATTTGACTGTGCAGGTTTTGCTTGTGGACCGTCGAGGCCTGCCAAATTGTGCCCAAAAATCCACGAAAAACGAGCGAGTTTCTGAACCATTCGCAAATTCAGCATCCCCGGCTAGGTACCTAATTAGGATGCTTTAGATTACAACGGCCGAGAAATCTCTCATGTCACCCCTGTCGGCCACTGATATCCAAGGGCAATACCAAAGAATGTAAATCGACGTCGCCCATGTCCTTGATATTCGCGTTCATGCGAAGAGGATCTAAATATCCATACCCCTGAAGATTAAATACAATGACCCCTTTTAAAATAGGAAAATAGGGGACTATAATGCATGGGATATGTACAATTGAAACATATTTACACCGTGACATTGGCATACTTTCTTCCTTATAAATTCCCTTTCGTTGAGGAGTGAAGTGTGTTTACACTAGACGACATAGTCAGTCTATGGGCATATGGCAATAGCGTAGAGACTCACCTTTCTGGAGGCGCCAGCATTGGTTGCGCCCAGCATCCCACTTGCCCCAAAGTATAACTTTAGTTCCAGGCGTCGCGTTTCCGTGATCAGAAAGATCCATGTTATACTTAGTGCCAGGAACCCAGAACCTAGCACAGGCAGATTAGATCGAGCTCTCTCGAGTTCGGCGAGGGGGGGGAACACACCTCCAGCTCGAATTGTCCTGGCGATCCTCTTTCACGTCCCACTCGAAGGGGTGATCAACAACTATGACGGGGGTATTTTCGCCGGGTGCACCATCGATTCCGAGGTACTTCCCGGTCGCCACGTTCTTGAAGGTCCATCCCTGTCCGTGCTTCTCTGCCCGCCACTATTCACAGTAATCATGAGCACCAAGAGCATCGGCAGCGCCGCAAAGCAGCGAACACACTTTCTGGTTGTCCCCATTGTGGTTCTCGTACCCGATGACTGTCAAATCGTCAGAAACAGGGCAGGGGTAAGGCAATGGGCTTGCCCAGCGCTCACTGGATTTATTGTCCCCGCCGCTGAGGTCGGCGACTGTGCCAGCCTTTTCGTTGACGAAGATGTACGTGGACCCGGATTGAGGCATGTTAGTGATATGGAACGAGAGCGGGACTATGAGTTGGAAATCTGCGCTTCAATCCGGCCTCTTATATACGAATTCCCGCTGGTCGCAATTGGCAAAAAGAGGACGAGACCCTCAAAACGTCATCCGCCATCATTCATGGGGCAGGGCCTGTCAAATGGAGGGGTATCGATAGCATATCGATGGATCCTTGTGCCATGCATAATTTGAGGACGTGCGAGCTCCTCGAAGCGGATGCCTCCAGGTTGCTGGGGTATGAGGCGGTGTCCAACAAAAGTGCAAATATAATGATGACGAAAACTGGTGTTACGAGTACGGCCTGAGTATATTGGTCCATTATCAGCCTTGAGTAACGCTGTGGCTGCAGCTGCGGTGCATCAAGGGAATGCGAGACGTCGCCTGATGTCGCGTCGCGTTGTTCGCTTCAACCGAGCTGAACTTGTGGCTGCCGCAGGCCATCGGATCCCACCATGAATACAGGGACACCCCTGATAAATAAGGAGTGTACTCAGGAGGTAAGGGATACAGCAAGAGCCACTAAGGCGACGGGAAGAGCTGTCCATGAGTATTCAGCGAGATATTCCTTCAGAGTATGCAGGGACCGAGTTCTGTCCGATTTCTAGCGTGTATATTAGCAAAATACACTATACAGAGAGTAAAGACACCCACTGATGGCTTCGCGGTAACGATGCCATTGCCCCTCTTCTTTATAGGTTCACCTAACGGGGGTGAGTCTGTATCGGTTCCTTCCTCTGACCCCGGATGTTTAGCTCGAGGCGCATCGTAGATGTCGACCGGTGAAAGAGTCCAGAGCTGTGAGACTTCGAAAAACTTCCGCTCTGTCAATACGATCTGCTCGATGCCACTGTAAATCACACGAGCTCCAGTATGATATTGAGATATTAAGCGTACCTTCGCGCCTGGTGTACTACTTCCATGACCCTCGAGATCGAGACATAATTCAGACTCTGGCCAAAGAATTCTGCAAGAAGAGCTGGGAAATCGAAATCTCCTCACACAGGAGCATGGAGGCCCACCTCCAGACATGCGCATCAGACTCGTCGGGTTCCACAACCCAGCTGACGGGGAATGGTATGGCCACAATCGGCACATTTGGGTGCAGACCGCCCGCAACTGTCGCGTAGAGGTCCGGATCTGATACGCTTTGAATGGAGAATCCAGCTCCAGACGCATTGAACCTCCACTATGCCGTGGCAGGGAAATGAGTACTCGACCAATGGAATATGCGAGGAGTAAATTGTACCTGCTGGTTAACGTTGCTATGCGCTGGAAAGCCTGCGAAGTTCGTGGTGAGGATATGTATGTAAGACGTACGTGGGCAGGGCGTACCAATCAATGATCTTCCATCTCCTCCAGAGAGGTCAGCGGCGGTGCCTCCTTTTTGGTTATTGAGAAGGTATACACCAGGCTTCAGGACGCGGGGCTCTTGCATTGTGTAGCGCTGAGAGTATAGTGGCCTTTCGCAGACTACATAAGGACGCCTGGCGGTGTCCATGCGGACATTTGCACGCTAAGATCGCATGGCGCAGGCCAACGAATTTTTCCTCCGAAGTAGCCAGTTTCATCTTACACATGTTGGTGTTACTTGGGGTGAGAACTTAGAAGGAGGTCAAGGTCATAACAGCACGTTGCTACTTTGTGATAACTGAGCCCCTTTTCGTTCTTGAGCTGTGAATGCTTACCATGCCGAGAAGGATACTTACATGGACGTTATGCTGCGGGAGATCTTTGGCTCTCGTGAAATAAACGCTCTGTATGTAGTAGACGTCGCGGCCGGAGTACACGTGGACCTACGAACACAATACAAACTTGAAGCTATATCTGCATAGGGCGATACTATACAAAGAGACTGCGTACAATACGGATACAAGATGTAACACAGTTCACTCCTTGGAAAATCCTAAAGTCGAAGTGGAAAATCGGTGCAGACGCTTTCCAATGGGCATATCCAGCGCTTCCATTTGTTTTACCTGTGCCTCCGTCCAGCGCCGAAGTTGTTCGTACTCATCTTTCAGCACCTCTCGAAGGTATTGGTCATCGTCCCTCTTCATCGAGTCTCGGAGGAGACATAAAATGTCCTGTTGCCGCTTCACCAGAGCCCGAAGTTTACCGAAGAGTTCCTTTCCGGCGCTAGTCTTCAGAAGTCTTGTCTCTAGGTTGACCATCTCTTTCTGCAACTCGGCGTTATTCCGTTTGTTGTGACCGTCAACGATGTGATCAACGATGTCCCAAGCTGACTGGAACGTATTTATATGGCGCATTATTCTTGAGCCCTGTTTGAGCATCGTCTTCTGGTAGTAACGTTCGAGCTCTGTCTCTGTCTCTGCACCTGCTGCTTGGTCCACTTCGTCCCACATTGTCGTCACCAGGACAATCTTTTGCAACTCGTCCTCGCTGTAGAGACTTCGGAACGAGGTGGCGTCCTTGAGGAAAGTACTAACTACTCTATTGTCCGTTATACGATGAAGATAAAGGATACCAGCCAACCGGACATTTTGCTCATATCTGGTAATTATCGTCAGGAGGGAGTATACAATAGACGCAAAATGAAGCTCACATTTGCTTCAGGCAACTAACGACATTCTCACCTATGCCTGTGTCGAATTTAGCGTCGTCACGGAAGCCTGGGGTATCGACGAAGATGATGTTTTGCATGTCCTTGCGCTGGAGTTTGAACATGTCGATGGACTCGGTACAAGCCTCCAGACCGTGTCCTACACGCGTGGCGTTTCCGGTTGCCAGGTTGACGAACTGAGCCGTAGACTCGTTGAGAGACAGGCTAACCAATTATCCGACGACTTACGGAGCTCTTCCCAGCACCAGTAGGTCCCATAATGCTAGTAATTTGCGTATCAATACCATATTCATCTAAGAGGGAGGTAATCCTCACACAATGACAATATCGTCCACTTCGAGCTCTTCGATTCGAACCTTGAAACTCTTCGTTACTGTACTTGGTTGGCTGAGATTAGGGCAAATTTCCTTATCGGAACTGCGAAAGTGGTATTGTAAGGGGGACGGATTGGAGGAACATCAGACCTACTGATGGCCAGCTGGTGCTTCGCTCAGGATGGAAGGCTGCGTTAGTTTGACTTCAGAAAGGCGGCGCAGACGCTCCCCGATGGGTATCTTCAATACTTCAGTTTCTTTGACCTTTGCCTCTGTCTGCCGTCGAAGTTCTGTGCATACGTCCCTCAGCACATTGAGAATCGCTCCGTCTCCGTGGCGTTTTATTGATTTGCGTAGACGGTGTAGAGTGGCCTGCTGTTGCTTCACCAGACCCTGTACCCGAGCAAGAAGTTCCCTTCCAACCCCAGTCTCTGAAAGCTCTCTTAGATCAACCAGCTCCCTCTGCAACTCGACGGCGTACCGCTCATCGTTGCGGATGACGATGTCGTCGATGATCTCCCAAGCCGACTTCTCGGTGTTGTGATAGCGCATCGTTCTAGATCCCTGGTCGATCATCGTCTTCCAGTGATGCCGTTCGAGCTCCTTCTCCCTCTGTTCTCCTGTTGCTTCAGCTACCTCGTCCCACATCGTCGTCGTCAGGATGACGTTCTGCAGCGCGTCCTTACCGCAAAGCTTCTTGAACATGTGAAGACTCTTCATAGTGCCAGCCATCTTATTGTCTGTTATTCGATGGAAATAGAGGATGCCGGCCAATTTAACATTTTTCTCGTACCTGGTATCGTTAGCAAAGAGGGGGCAGTGACAAGGGTGAACCTACGTTTGCTTCAACCAACTAGCAATCATCTCAAGTATCTCTACCTCGGACTTATGAGTATCATCGAAGGCCGGTGTATCCACAAAGATGATATCCTGCATGCTCCGCTCAATGCATTGGAATTTGAGGATATCGATGGAGTTGGTACACGATTCTAGATCGTGTCCAACTCCTGTAGCATTTCCAGTTGCCATGTTGATGAACTATCGTCCAAATTTCATTGACAGACTAAAGCGACAAAACGGTTAGCAACTCACGGAACTCTTCCCAGCACCAGTGGGTCCCATGATGCTACGATTGAAGTATCAGGCATATTCATCCAAAACGAAAGGAACAACCCTCACGCAATAATGACGTCGTCCTCCTTAAGATCTTCGGTTTTAACCTTGAAAATCTTCCCGGCCTTTTTCATGTACGTGGACACTTTTTTCGGCTGGTTCTAGTACTCAGTAATGTTCGGTTGAAAATGTGAACGGAGAAGTACCTTGTTTCGCAACATACCAAACCGGACAATTCCTTTCTTGTTGCTGATTATAGTGAATAGTGAGCGGGATGGATGGATGGATGTGAGATACATAATGATACCTACCCATCGTTTCCCGTGGCGCCTGGTTTCTCGCCGGGCAACATACTCTCGCCATCCGAATCTATTAAGGAGGGGACCTCGAGGGGGTTCCTCGACCCGGGCGCGTCCCCAACATCCCCGGTTTCAAGGGGAGAGATGTTCGACTATTCATTGTGAGAACTTAGTAGTTTTCGACTCGTAAAAATAAATATATCATTACTTTATCTTGCTGGTTAGGGTTCGAGCCAAGGCCCTCTTCGGAACTTTGAGTATTGTATCGTGAGCGAGATACTTAGCCGTAAACAATCTAGAAGACATACATCCGGCTACTCTCGATGCCGCCTCGCACCTCATGGCTGTGGGGCGTGGGTCCGTTGGCAACAACATCTGAAGGAGTGTCGACGACTGCTGCAATCTTGCGGTCTTTATCCGCGACATCTCCATTTCCGCACCCAAGTACGTTATTCGCAACATCGCCAACGTGCATGCCAGTGCTACCAGTGATATGGTCTGTTTCAGGAAGATGGGCGGCGACGTCCAGATGGCCCGCCGTGGGGTCAGAAACGAGGAGCTCATGAGGTTTCTCGTCAACTTGAAAGCTGATGGGTGATGTAGTATCGCTGGCATTTAAATCGGCACCTCGATCACCCGTAAAATCTTCGTTTCCACATCCAGGTACGTTCTTCTCAACATCATCAACGTGGTTATCAGTGCCGTGATCGGTATCAGGTAGATGGGCGGCAAGGTCTACTTCCATATGGCCCACCGAGTGGTCGGAAACGTGGAGATTATGAAGTTTCTGGTCGACTTGAATGGGTGATATAGTATCGCTGGCATGTAGATTAGCACCCCGATTACCTTCTAGGGCTTGGAACTCGTCTTCGTCAGGGATCTGTTGCAGGCTACTAGTGTCGGGCCCGTCGAGCTGCGCGATCTCTCCAGCATGTTGGATAATCTTCGGTGAAGGTTCGCCTTGGATGGATGTGGGTTCGATGGTATATGTCTGCGTGGACGTTGGATTATCCGCCGAGCCGCGTGTTCGCAGGTCGTCGTTTCTTGATCGTTTATGGTGATTGTCAGGGGCTGGAGAGGGATGTGCATCGTTTGCATTCGGCATGGGGTAATCCTTCGGTCTCTCGGAAGGCAGAACGGTCCCAGGCGTTGAGCCCAAAGCCTGCCCATCCCTGAACGTAGGATGGGGTGACCGTGCGCTTGAATAAATTAGCAAAGGTTGGAAGTGACAACACTCAGAAAGCGGACGTACGGATTGGGAGCTCCCTGTGTCGGAGTCGACGAGGATCTCTCTTTCCTAGAAGGTGGTTAAAACCGTGGCAAGGCGGGGAGTAAGGTCCACCAACAGTTTTGAAAAGCGTGCGAGCATCTGAGAAACCAGTCAACCTCAAGATGTTGGCGAAAGAAACGAAACTCACTAGTACTTCTCCAACTCAAAAGCGAAGGTTTCAAATTTGATTCAAGTAGCAAGCAGTTAACGCAGGTAGAGAAATGGGAGAGGGTCGTTGAGGTCGTGCCGCTATGACATTTGAAGTACTGTGCACCAACTGTGCACCTTGAAAACGTGTTGAACACAGTGTCGAATCTACATGCTAGTCACACGAGGACGAGGGTAAGGGCATTCATCCTCGTGTTGAACCAGCGTTGTGAGGGATCGGATTATATAGATAGCGACAATTGAATCTGCTTCAATGCTTAAGCGCTTAAGCTTCACCCAAGAAGCAATAGCATGTCACCCACTGATTACGCGTGATGCTCTTGAACATTTCCCACGGCTATGACAGTATGGTCGCCAATGCTAGATGTTCACAGTGCTTCCTTGGTAAAGGAACTTAACATCCGCGCCCTCTGAGTCCTGTAACGATCTCTATGCCTTTTTCTTTCTGTGTCTCTATGCTTCCAACGGCCTGAAGGCCAACACTACTTGGCCATCCACCATCCTGCTGAACGTCCTGGAGGCTGGCATAACCTCGATCGGGAAGTTGGCAACTCCGAACACGTAATTATTCGTTTGCCCTCAACGGTCCTCAACCCACACCACGTCTTAGTAGCTTCAGTATACTCGCTGTGGTATATAAGAGTATGAATGTACATTCAACAAAACACAATGCACGTGTTCCGCTAACACGCAACCAATACGATCGACGGCTTCAAGATGGCTTTGACATGGTACACGAAACCGTTACAAGCCCGATCTCGAATAGAATGCTGGTTTACGAGCCTAACGAGTAAATACCTTCAGAGGATTCTGAATATGCTTCGATGAGCAACTCGTCAGAGAGGCAAACTGGAACTTACGGATTTCGCCTTCTTGAAGGTGAAGAACTGAAGGATTCGTCGACCAAGTGGAATCTTGAGGGACTCGACCTCTTTGAAGGTCACATCGAGCTGTTGCCGCACTTGCTCATACTGGTTCTTCAAATCTGCCGCCAATGCCGGATTGTCTTGCCTCTCTGCCTCGACGTACAACTCCTTCAACAATCTCTTCTCCTCGTCGAGCTGTTTCTGGAGCGTGTTATACAACGTCTTGCCTGCCCCGGTTTCGCTCAACTTCTTTTGAAGGTCAGCAAGCTCTTCCTGCAAGAGCACCGCCTCCCTTCCCAGTGGATCCCACGCCTTGCCAATGATCTTCCATGCTGAGTCGAAGCTAGCCTCGAAACGAGCATCCTTGGCGTTCTTGTCGATCATGTCTTTCCAAAATTTGCTCTTGAGCTCGTCTTCTCTTTTGGCACCGACGTCTTGTTTCACGCGGCCCCACATCGTCGTAACGAGAATGACCCTCTCCGCAGCGCTAGTCCCACACAACTGAGCAAACATCTTCAGGTTCTTCAGCGGTGTCCCAGCCATACGGTTGTCGGAAATACGATGCATGTAAATGATTCCCGCTAGCTTGACCTGATTGTTGTATCTGAATGGCCCATGTAAGTGATTTTCTACAGCGCAAGGACCCTTGCATACGTTTCCAGGAGCCAATCAGCTATCATTCCCAGAACCCTGGTATCGGACATATTTGTATCGTCGAATCCGGGCGTATCGACCAAGACAACGTTGTGCGAGCCTGTTATGATTCTAATAGGCTGCACTTTCGAAGTGCATGACTCTAGGTTGTGGCCGATGTGGTGGTTGCTAGCATTTCTGCAGGCGTAGCTGATGAACTAACGTTCGAATATCAGTGAGTCAGTGTTTCTGGTAGGCAATGTGAAGCCTGATGTGCTGCTTACTGTACTCTTCCCTGCGCCAGTCGGGCCCATAACACTGTAATTTACCCAAGTTACGATGAAAAGGCATGCACGTCGGAGACTTGTGGCACTCACGCAACCACAATGTCTTCGGAGGTCACTGTCTTCGTTTTGACTTTCTCAGTCTTAACGGTTTGATCGCTCTTGCTGGCTCGCGACATAACTGATACCCAAGAATATAGAGGTGCGTACAAAGAAATTGAGGCGTTGGTACGAATTGACTAGGGGTGCCTTTATACTTGGATATTCCAACTTCGTGCCGGTGATAAGAATGCTTCGACTCCTCCCTCCTTCCTGCAGGTCATGGACTTGAGGGTAAGGCATGTTGCGTCGCTGATCGCTATCGCCATCTATCATTAAAAGCGCCGCATAACCCCCAGCACGAGGCTGAGGCATGTTCCTACATAACACATCGCCCAAAGTAGCATTTCTAGTAAATAATAGTGTGCGAGGCATGTTTTAGGCCTCCCTCCTTCTCGCCCGCGTCTCCTCTCGGAGCTTCTTCCCTTTCTGCTTAATTCATCCCCGTTCTCTACACACCTGCATACTTTACTCCTCCATCTACACCTACTCTCAGCTAGGGTCAATGCAGGCCCCTCGGCGGGTCCGTTCTTTACCCCCCGGCTGGACAATCGATATCCATCGCAGCAATGAACCTACCTCTGCTGTACAAGAAGAGCCCCGAATTCGCCCCATTTCTAAGGACGACATAATCATTGCGTCAGTCCATCGATATCCAATTATGAAGCTTATTGATGCATCCTTCTTTTTAGTGTTATGGGCCCGACTGGAGCAGGGAAAAGCTCAGTGAGTCCTTCATCCAGTGTCGGTGGTCTTCGAGATTTACAAGGCGGGAGAAGTTTATCAATACAGCCACCAAGTCCTCGGAGGCCACTGTGGGCCACAACCTAGAGTCATGCACTCAGGAAGTGCGTGCTATCTGCTGTCCTCATCCCGGGTCCAGTCGGAACGTGGTTCTTGTCGATACACCCGGGTTTGACGATACAGTCCGAACCGACACCGATATCTTGTCGGCGATTGCTGGCTGGCTTTCAACTACGTATGTTGGTATTTGCCTAAGCGTCGTATACTAGAACTCCCCACAGTTATAGGGATAAAATAACGTTGTCCGGGATCCTCTACCTGCATCGCATCTCAGATAATAGGATGGCGGGTACACCGATCAAGAATTTGAATATGTTTAAGCAGCTTTGCGGTCAGGATGCCCTAGACAACGTCATCCTCATGTCGACGATGTGGACCGAGGTTTCGGAGGATGTTGGCGAGAGTCGAGAGTTAGAGCTTCAAAGGAATTACTGGAAACCGATGATAGTCGCGGGTTCAAGGACCACCAGGTTCGACGGTTCCCATCAGGGGGCTTGGGAGATAATTGACGCCATCGGGCCTGGCTCCAAGCCTCTCCTCATCCAGACAGAGATGGTCGACGAAGGGAAAACGTTGCCGGAGACATCTGCCGGGACCGTTCTCCTTCGATGGCTTGGCGAGTTCATCCGAGAAATCCGAGATCTTATTCGTCGCATCGATGCGCAACTACGTGGTATTCCAAAAGAAGATATACAGTCCGTAACTACGAAGCAAGAAGAGAAGGATGCTTTGGTGCACGAGCTTAACGAGGTATCCACAAAACGGGCCAATCTCGAGAGCAACAGGCGCGGTCTAAGGCGTCGCTTCTCCATGGCCATGCATACGATACGAACTCCATCTCCCACCGGCCTCACGCCGCGATCTACAATCCTCGCAGAAAGATTGCCGAATGTGATGACCCAGGAAGACGAGAGCAACGTGTGGCTCCCTGTAGTCTTAGCCGCGCTAAGGCATGCCAGAGACATTGCAGAAATCCCCCCAGTGCCATTCTTGAAGGGTGCTTGTCGTATTGCATTTACAATTGCTGAGGCGGCGAACGTACGTCTTCCTTCTCTTTGTCCGCTTGAAAACCCTGAAACCGTGATGTCAGTCTCTGAAAACCCACGGGAATGCCTTCCAAGCCATTCTCCAGAACTCATCGGAGCTTTTGTCCACGATTGTAAAACAAGCTGCGGCAGGGGAGCTCTCAGGTGATGCAAAGGAGACTGTCGAGAAGCTAGCTAGGTAGGGCCAACTCCGTTCTCATCTAGCATATCGCTCATGCCCATCAGGGAGCTAGAGAGGGTCCAGCCAGTAGTCCACAAAGCCCTCGCGCGTAATTCATTGCAGCGCTATTTCTTAGATGTCGCTGAAGAACAGTTGCTCAAGGATTGTGAACAGCGTATACTACAGGCGTATAGGTTGTTCCAAGTACGTCTGATCCTTTGGTTTCATTATAACCCTCACCTTGCGTCTCTAGGTGAGATCGATGGTAAATCTCCAACAAGCCGTTTCACGGATTGAGGCACAACTTGCGGTCGTCGCCTTCGAACCTGCTTTCAAGGCCATACCTTCTGCGCCTCACATCCACCGGTGCTGCTCTCCAGAACCGTTACCTTCTAGCGTAGAGTAATTTCGGTGCATGTTCCTCGCTCAATTTTGAGCATTGTTTCGACACCCATTTCCAAACCTTTCGTTGGCTAGTCCACCCCCAAATGGATCATACCACCATGTACTACATTTTCAGCTACATATCATAATTGTATTCTAGCACGCTGCCAAACGAGTTCACTTATCATTCGACCGTAACCCTTTGCTTGGAGTTCGGTGAGCTTGGTATGGAACCGAGCACGTAGGAGGTTGTATCGAGCTGCTCGGGTAGACCACTCGTCAGGATTCAAACTCGATTTGCGGGACTCACGCAGAGACTCGGCAAGTTGTTCGGCTAGGGCCTCTAATTGTCGTGCGTCGCTGCTACTCGGGTCGTACGAACGGAGATGGTGAATGAGCCTCTCTACACCGGCAGCGACTTCCGCAGCGAACACTGCATTCGCTTTGCGCACAACATCATCGAGGAGGGCCCAAGCCGGTTCCCGACAGGTATCGTGGCGGACAATCTGCAACGCTTCAGGAATGTGACTCCTTAGAAGGTTAAATTGGTGGTTTCCTTTCTCTTCACCCACTTCGTCCCACATCGTCGTCACGAAAAGAGACGTAGGTAAAATGTTCTTGCGACATAGCGAGGAGGCGCGGATCTTTCGCAGGAGGGTGCTCAGCTGCGTGGGCACCATTCGGTTGACTTCAATACGATGCAGATAGATGATGCATGATAGTATATCCTTCTTGATGCTAAATACAAAGTAAAGCCTCACTAGGTGAGGTGGATCGAGATATACAGTAGTAAAAGTACTTACCTCATCTGCTGCTCCATGCCGCGGAGGCCTCCTGGATCTGGAGAGACGTGATCGTCCAAACCTGGTGTATCGATGAAGACTAGTGGTCGGTCACATCTCTTTGGATCGAATACCGTCACCATTGTCACGGTGTGGGTGCAAGGATCAAGCCCGTGACCAACCTGGCATCCTTCACCACCAGAAAGAGCGTTTATGAACTTGAACAACCGTGATGCGTGAGGATACACGATCTATATGAATTAGGCAGCAAGTAGCCACATACAGAGCTCTTGCCACTTCCCGAAAACCCCACGATACTAATGCCGATTATTTATGGCTGGGAGGCATCATATGAGCTACTCACGCTATGTAAAGGTCGTTTCCTCCCTCTCGGGCCATGTATGTCTACAGGCATAGAAATTGGTGGGCTAAACCAGGAGTAGAAACGAGCTTACTGTTGACCCGCTCCTCGTAAACAGGTTAAGCACTCGCGAGAACCGATTCCGCTGAAGATAGGAATTTGGGAGATCGGGAGACGCGGGCTTAATTACGTCCTCGATTATGGACCAAGCCGATTCGTGAGTTCCATCGAATCGGTGATAGCGGGATCCAGAGTTGAGCCAAGATTGCCATTGCGTCGTCTGTAACTCTTTCTCTCGTTGCTCGGCTTTTGTCAGGGACGAGGGCGGAGCTCGAGTCCACATTGTAGTGGCGAGGTGAACCTTTTGGTTGAAATTATCGCCCAAAATACGTTCGAACATGCCTAGATGTATGAAAGGGGAGATCGTAGTTCTGGGGTCGGAGATCTTCCCGAGGTAAAGAACCCGTAATGCATCACGCCGGAAAGAATAACTGGAGAAGAAATGAAGATAGTAAGGAAACCAAAAGAGTATTTTCACGTACGAGGTATCATCGAGCCAGCGTACAAGCTGGCGTTCAGAATTGCGAATGGTTTGCATTTCGTAGCTGAAAGCGGGGGATTCAACAAGGAGAATCTTGCCCGAGCCATTCCTCGGGTCAATGGTGGTAGCGGCGAGAACCTGGAGAGTAGTGGACTCAAGGCCATGCCCAACAGGTATTGCGTCGGAGTCCTGAGTCGCCGTGTTGATGAACTGGCTTTCAGATGAATCGTGGGACTGCCATTGCTCCATACGCTCCTCGTACCGTGCTTTTGCCTGAACCGGTCAGGCCCATAACTCTAGGAGCCAAGGATGAGCGGGCTTCCCAACCATTGAAGAAAACCTTACATCACGACAGCTTCCACGGTGCGACCTGCCGCGGGTTCATCACCGAGTGATTTATTATTCTTTCTGAGAATTGGTATTTTCATCGAGTGGTTGAGAAATGGGATATGAGTGTTGCACCCAGCTAGGCCACTGTATGAGGGGACTCGTCCTCAACTCGCACCGCCGGGAAGGAGACGAAAACGCGGTGTGCAACGATGCCAACACGTGGCCTCAGACTCGATCGCAGCACAGCGCAGCGTGTTCAAACAGAGCATCTGGCAGTGTGTCTGCCGTGCTCTCGATAACAGAAAAAAAACATGGAGGATGCATGGATTTGCGACAATGCGCGTGCATACACACGCTATGACATAGACAAGCGGAGCCTGTCTAATAAGGGTGATGTTATCAAATGGGGACCCATCACTCACCAAGGCCTTTCCTACGATGGGAAACAAGCATTCGAAAGTCAAAGCGGATATCAGAATAATAGTGTTCGTACCCTCTGGCTTAATCACGTTGAAGTGTCCTCATGCTCTAGGTTAGGCTGCTAGGGCCAAGTGGCTCTGGTAAGAGTACGGTGAGTCGCGTAATTGCAGCAGAAGGGCGCGACGCCAACCGACTACCAGTTCCTTAACCTGGCTATTGGGAGGCCCGTCGCAAAAGTTGGCAACGGTCTGACTTGCTGCACTGAAAGAGTGCAAAGAGTCTCGTGTACCATGCCCGGAGACTCGAACAGAGATATCTTGCTGGTGGATACGCCGGCGTTTGATCATGATAGACTGGATCTCCACAAGATTGAGGACATGGTACGCAAGCAGCTAAAAGATATGTGGGTTTCTGTTCGTGTTCCTATTTACAAATTCCATTGAGCAACTGACGGTCATCCCAGGATAAAGAGAAAGATTGATATAACCGGCATCATATATTTTCATCCGATCACCGCTAACAGGTTGACGGAAGTCCCCAAAGAGCACATAGGTGTTTTCGAACGCTTGGTGGGGAAATGTCCGGCCCAAAGAGTACTTCTCGCAACGTCCAGATGGCAAGAATTGAAGGGGTCACAGACTGTCGGGAGCCAACGAGAGGATCAGCTGAGCAGGGACTACTGGAAAGAGATGCTGCACGGTGGTTCGAGTATGATGCGTTTCGAAGGCACCCAGGACTCTGCATGGGGTTTAATACGAGCTGTATTGCCGTCATAGGCGTTGTATATTTCAGATAGTCGGCTTCCGTCATGTAGGATAGCCTATAGGGATCAATCGCGGAAGAGGCTAGCAGACGTATAATAATACTATGAACTTGAAGAACGTCACTGTGAGCATCGTGGGACAATCGTCGGTAGGTTTGATGTTTGTGGCTATGTACTGCCCTGTAGCCTTGCCTTCACAACGTTGCAAACGTAGTATTAGAATGCTTCAACTCATGCTGAAATCATCTTCTAATCCGCCGTTTTCCCATCCCGCTGAACCATGTTTGGTGTAAACATCAACGACATCAAGAATGGTGACAAGGTTATAGCGTACGTCACATTATCACCGTTGTTTACAACTTTTCCACTAACTATGAAGTCAGTATAATGGGACCCACTGGTGCAGGGAAAAGCACGGTTTGTACATCCGCCTTGCTCTTCCAACTCCATCCCACATCTTCTGTTAGTTTATCGACACCGCTGTGCGACAGGGCGGACGACGCGCCGGACACGCTTTGAAACCATTTACTGCAGACATTGAGGCAGTAAGATACAACGACGGCAAAGAAAACATCGTGTTCGTTGATACGCCATGTTTCGACGACACGACCAGATCCGATACTGAGACCTTGAAACTCATTGCCAACTGGCTGGAAAAGACGTAAGATACATCCGGCTTGCCAATAGCGAACGCTTATCTTACTTCAGGTACAGAAAGCACATTCTCCTCACAGGCATCATCTACGTCCATCGAATAACGGACAACAGAATGTCTGGAAGCCCCCTCAAAAACCTTCACTTGTTCGGAAGCCTGTGTGGCGAGGCCGCAAGCCCAAACGTCATCCTCATAACGACGATGTGGTCGGACAAGGTACCAGAAGGCATCGGTAAACGAAGGGAGACAGAGCTTGTCGAAAAGTTCTGGAAACCGATGCTTGATCTAGGGTCTGCCCATATGCGATTCATGGGCTCGTACGAATCCGCTTGGGAAATCGTCCGTGCTGTTATTGCGAGAGCCGAAGCACGACCTGTGCTCCTGCAACAGGAGCTCGTCGATCTCCACAAAGTCCTGAGGTATGCTTCTTGAAACCGATTTTCCGCCTCCATCTTATAGACCATGACAGGGAGACTCAAGCGGGAAAGCCGCTGTACGGCGAAATACTGCCCCTCCTTGTGGAACAAAAACGTGTTGCCCTGCAACTGCGAGAGGAGGTATCCAAGCAGAGTCAAACAAACCCTGCGTTGAGAGCGGAACTCGACAACCAGTTCAAGCAGATCGACGGGCTTCTTAATACCACCCTGATCCAGATACAAGAAATGAAGATTCCTTTCGTCAGCCGACTCAAGTCATTCTTTTCCTTCAAGAAGGCAGCAGTCGTAAGTCAACGTTTAAGCAAGACTGTATATCAATCGATGGCGCCAGATTGTCCCAAGTACGTCCGATTCTTTGGTTCGATTATAACCCTCACCTTGCGTCTTTAGGTCAGATCTATGGTAAATCTCCAACAAGCCGTCAAGGATTGAGGCACAACTTGCGGTCGTCGCCTTTGAACCTGCTTTCAAGGTCGTACTCTCTGCGCCTCACATCCACCGGTGCTGCTCTCCGGAACTGTTACCTTCCAACGTAGAGTAACTTCACCTATTTCCAAACCTTTTGTCGATGATCTAGTCCACCCCCAGATGAATCATACCACCATGTATTACATATTCAATCCCATATCATACTTGCGCACGCCGCCAAATGAGTTGACTGATCATTAATCATTCGACCGTGACCCTTCGCTTTGGGGTGAGTTTCTGAGTATTGGTAATTTCATCGAGTGCTCAATAGATGGAGATAATAAGTGAGATGAACATATTGTGACCAGCTAGGCCATATAATGAAGGAGACAAAAACGCGGTGTGCAATGATGCAACACGTGGCTTGAGGATCGCGGGCCAGTGCAGCATGTTATAGAGCGACTGACAATGCGTCTGCCGCGCTCCAGATAACAAACGCAGAAAACATGGAGGATGCGTGTATTTGTGATGCTGCGCGTGTATGCACACTATAGCACCCACGACGAGGGCCTGTCTAATAAGAATGACGTTGTAAATCAAGGTCGCAAAACTCACCCAGGCCTACTCTACTCGTGATACCGTCCCCAATGGGAAACAAACATTCCAAAGTCAAAGCAGACAACAAGATAATAGTGTACGTACCCTTGATCTTTATCAAGTGAAGGAGTCCTCATGTTCTGAGTTAGCTTGCTAGGGCCCAGCGGCTCTGGTAAAAGCACGGTAAGTTAATGCAGACTCGCGGAAGGGCAAAACATAATCAACTACCAGTTCATAAACCTGGCTATGGGGAGGCCCGTCGCCAAAGTAAGCTCTAAGCTAGCTTGCTGCACCAAAAAAGTGCAAAGGGTCTCGTGTACCGTGCCCGGAGATTCGAGCAAAGGTGTCTTGCTGGTGGATACGCCGGCGTTTGACCATGATAGACTGGATATCCATCAAATCGAGGACATGATACGCAATCAGCTAAAAGACATGTGCGCCTTTGTTTATATTCCTAATGATAAGATTGATGGTCATTCTAGGACAAAGCGAAAGATCGATATAACCGGCATAATATATTTTCATCCTATTACCGCTAATAGGTTGACGGAAGTGCCCAAAGACCACATGGGTGTTTTTGAGCGCCTGGTAGGGAAATACCCTGCTCAAAGAGTACTTCTCGCAACGTCCAGATGGGAGGATCTGAGGGGCGCACTGAATGTTGGGACCCAACGTGAGCAACAACTGCGCCACGACTACTGGAAAGAGATGCTGGAAGGCGGCTCGAGAATTATGCGTTTCGAAGGCACGGAGAATTCCGCCTGGGATTTAATACGAGCTGTATTGACATAGACGTTGTACTTGCCTTCTTCCGTCCCGTAAGACGAAACGGAGTCGACGCACTTCGAGATGCAATATAGTATCGATTGTCATATTCTCGAGGCGAGGCTGGCCTCGGAAGAAGAGTTCAACGTCAGGGTGTCCCATGTGCATGATCGTGGGACAATGCTCGGCATGTGTCCGGCTGTGTCCGGCCAGGTCCGGCCGTGACTATGTACCTTGCCTTAACAACGTTGCTGAAATCGAGTTTGAGCCTAGTATTAAAATGCTTCGACTCAAGTTGAATTCATCTTTTAATCCGCCACGATTTCTCAATCCGCTCGACCATGTCTAGGGTAAGCATCAACGACATCAAGAGCGACGACAAGATTATAGCGTACGCTACAATGTCACCGTTTTCTTCAAGTTCTTCGGGGCTGACTACATAATCTAGTATAATGGGACCCACTGGCGCAGGAAAAAGCACGGTTTGTACATTCGTCATGCTCTTCTCGACTGCATTTCACCTCTCGTGTTAGTTCATTGACACTGCCATGCGACAAGGCGGACGTGCCGGACACACTTTGAAATCATACACTGCAAACGTTGAGGCAGTAAGATATAACGACGGCAAGGACACCATCGTTTTCGTCGATACACCGGGTTTCGACGACACCACAAGGTCCGATACCGATATCTTGAAGCTTATTGCCAACTGGCTAGAAAAGACGTAGGGTATATGCATCTTGCGTATGGCGGCGAATACTAATATCCTTTCAGGTACAAAAAGCACGTTCTCCTTACAGGCATCATCTACGTCCATCGAATAACGGACAACAGAATGTCTGGAAGCCCCCTCAAAAATCTTCACATGTTTGGAAGCCTGTGTGGCGAGGCCGCAAGCCCAAACGTCATCCTCATAACGACGATGTGGTCGGACAAGGTACCCGCAGACGTCGGTGGACGAAGGGAAGCGGAGCTCGTCGACAAGTTCTGGAAACCGATGCTTGATCTAGGGTCTGCCCATATGCGATTCATGGGCTCGTACGAATCCGCTTGGGAAATCGTCCGTGCTGTTATTGCGAGGGCCGAAGCACGACCTGTTCTCCTACAACAGGAACTTGTGGACCTCCATAAAGTCCTCAGGTATACTTCTTAGCGCCAATATTCCTCCACCACTCCGCTCAAAGACGTGGGTAATGACAGGGAGACTGAAGCGGGGAAGACACTGTATGGCGAACTACTGCGCCTCCTCGAGGAGCAAAAGCGTGTCGCCCAGCAACTGCGGGAGGTCTCGAAGCAGAACCAAAATAATCCTGCACTTCAAGCGGAACTCGACAACCAGTTCAAGCAGATCGACGGGCTTCTTAATACCACCCTGATCCAGATACAAGAAATGAAGATTCCTTTCGTCAGCCGGCTCAAGTCGTTCTTTTCTGGGAAGAAGGCGGCAACTGTAAGTCGCTTCTACAAATACTGTATCCCTCTTGGTGACGCCGAGTATCAGCATCCCGTCCGTGTATAGAGAAAGACGACTCCAACTAGATCCCTTCTATCGTTATTAATATGCTTGTTCTGTTCCCGTTTATGTACGATTAGACATTGTTCTTGGCATTCTATAAATTTATGTGATATTTCGCGCAGTGCGGTGCCTAATGTCCTCGTGTATTTTGTAGGTATTCGACCTACGACTTCACGCAAAGCTCCCGTATGCTAGCACGGTTAAACCTCGAGGCTCTCGCGAGGCCATGAAACAATATGGCGGTGCCTTGCCCAAGGGCTTCATTGCGAGTGGGTATACGTACGGAGTCCTCTCTTCTTCTGCAACTTCTCGCTGCTAGTATCATGTCACCGCTCAACTGGAGAGGGGGTCCAAGACTTAGTGAGGGGGATACTATTATTGCGTGAGTGAAGTCTTTGTAAAGCTCCACATGTCCTCTCGACCGGTATTCATCTTCAGCGCAATGGGCCCAACGGGCATTAGGAAGAGCACTGTACGTCGGCGCGAGATGAAGCAACACACGCAGAAGATGCCGGACCGAACCCCTGGATACCATATCGGGAAAGGCAAGGGTGCGCGAAATATTTTTGTAAGCGCTCGTGGCCTCGTACTCGTCAACCTGAGTTAACTACCATGTCGACGATCCGCCATGCATCCTCTTTTGTTCCGGAGAAGCTATCTAAGCGTGTCCCTCCCGCTATCATGTTGCTCAACAAATTGTCCCGTAGCTGTGCTCCTCTTTCCGCCGCCGTTTTCCCATCTACCATCACCAACATAGTGGTAGCAACGACGGTCTTTGCTTGCCACCCGCTTCCTCCAAGCACCTTGAAGATTCGATCATATTCCTCCGGGTGTATTGTGACGCGAGGGTCACTCAAACGGTGCAAGTATATCAGGACACCCGCCTGCTTTGAGGATCTACGGTGAGGGAGACGTCAATTCACAATTGCACGGCATGCAATTCACAACTTGTACGCTTTGTCTATCAGTTCCGTCGCAGTTTCTTCGAGGTCCAGGCCGGGTGTGTCGATGAAGACGTACTCCTTCTGATTCCTTGTAAAGTGGACAGACTCGACATCGGTCGTCACTGGAGCCAGTGAATTGTCTGGCATCGGTCCACATCTCAGCTTTGCTTCGCCTATCGCAGCGTTAATAAACTAGATGCACATCATCAACTCTGTGCTCAAACATGTCGGAACTCGATACCCTTACTGATGACCTGCCCGATCCTGCTGGACCAAGCAGTCTACTGGCTGTTAGATACTGTGAATGCTGGAATTTCTTCACGTACATGATGACGGTGGCGTCCTTCTGTTTGCCACGTAGAACATTTTGCACATTCTTCACCCATTTCCAGGTCATGATGAATGTCTTCGACAAGGCGGTACTGCAGGTCGAAGCTATTGCGCATCGCAGTTAATGTCTTGTACACGCGGGTAGGGCGAGGCAACGGCGCCAAACTGCTAAACAGCGATTTACGGTATCTTGCAGATTATCTGATGCAGCGTGTTTTCCATGAAATGAGCAAATCCGCCCTCATTCTCAGGCTCTGACACCACGTTGCAGTGTTCTAAGGATATCCCCTCGTGCCTCATCGAACTCTGTCACAGCACTTGATGCTGCCGGAGCGGACGGAGTCCCTGCCCGTAGGCCATCCGACGAGGGATCGAATTATATTCATGCTCCCTCTTTTCACCCGTCTCTACATCTATGTTCGCCCACATAGTCGTTGCGAGGATGACCTTTTGTGCAGGCTGCTTGCCGCCGCAAAGTTCATGGAAGGTTTCCAGGTGCCGAATCTGATTCTCGGTCATCCCTACGTCGGTGATGCGATGCACGTACAATATTCCAGCAACTTTGATCTGGCGTTTATACCTGCTGTTCGTCAACACGCAGCAGTAAAAACGCCGATAGATTCACATACATCTCCTTCAGGCCATTCATGATCATCTTCTCATTTTCTGCAATCTTGGCGTCACCGTGGTTGAATGCGGGCGACCTGCCGACGAGCACCGGGAATTGGGCATTTCACGATTTGAACCTCGCTTGTGCAACTGCTCAAAGTTGTCCCTACTCGGGCGGCGTCTTCTCCCAATGCAGAGTTAAGAAACTCAGTACATGGTCAGTGACGTTCAGTTCGCACAGTTGACCAACTAACTGTACTCTTTCCCGCTCCGGTAGGCCCAAGCAACCTTATTCATTTTTCAGTCACCGACAATTTGACAACAATGAAGGCCACATACACAATCACGTCGTCCTCTTTTGTCACTCGCTTCCCGAAAATATTTCCCATAGCCTCTAGCGGATCGTTATATACAGAAGAGATTAACTTCTCCTCGAATGTAGCCTGCTCGTATATATAGCGTCACTCAAGCCTTGAGGAGGCCTACTGCGCGCCTCGTTGCTCAGACGTGGCAGACCAACATATCCCGGGAGATCGTTTCAGCACCGTCGCCTCGCTTGGCCTCTGCGCACGAGTTGCCAGCCTTCTTATCAAAGAACTACGAGCGCCGCACAAAATGCTAAAATTGTAGTTAATGATTCAAAGCGATCTATGGTGTATCATCTGGACTCAGATTGACGCGCGTGCCCCTGGCCTCGAGGATTCCGTGTGTCTCAGCATTGCGCAACCTCATATACAGGAGACGATGTATATCAGCGGGTGCACCGTCATTCTTTGACAATATGTCTTGGTTGAAGTTCAGCCGTAGCTCAAATTCCGAACAAACCTATATTATTTTGTGAGACACATTCCCCCTTCTTGACATATTTCTTCTCTGGCTTACTTCGTGATACACGATACAAAGGATCATGGGTCTGGCCGGCGACGGGAAATCCAGTGTGAGTCGCCTACGTTTATCGCATGATCGGATTAGCTGACTGCTTGATCCACTCAGTTTATCAACGCTGCCACCGGGAAGCAACAGGCCGCAACGTCCAAGAGCCTTCAGCCTTGCACAACCGCGGTGAAAGACTTCGTCTACAAGCGCTCTAGCTCCAAATTCGTCTTCATCGATACGCCAGGGTTGGACCTGGACGAAGGGAAAGATGTTGATGCTAGCGTCGAGCGCATTCTTGCAAGGTATTTCCTCGACATGTGCACCGGGCACCAACTTATACATTCCCCCACCGAGATACAAACGGCCCTATGTGGATGCGGTAATATACCTCCATCAATCAACTCGCAAGGTCATCACGCGGCCGCCTGAGCCAAGCAGCGTAGTGACTAAATTTCAAACCCTGTGTGGCCCCGCCTGGCGGTTGCGTACAATCCTCGCCGTGATGGGGGGCACTGCCGACACTGCTCGGCTGCAAGGCGCTCTTCAGGCCATTTACTTTTCCGGTATAAAGGTTGCACCTTTTACTATTAACGTTCAAGGTGGCGGAGATGCGTGGAGTGTTCTTAACCAAGTCATTACCGTTGCGAAGTAGACAATACATCGCGGCATTTTGAACCATGCCTGGGCTGAGGTATAAATACGAAAAGAATTGTCTGTATATACGGAAATACATGTCGCCGTAACCTTGACTCATCGCTTCTTGAATATCAGGAAACCCAGTCGGGAAGTAAAAAATCGACGAAGACGTTTCCCAATTGGGATCTTCAACGCTTCCATGTCGCGCACAGTTACCTCACCCTGCTTGCGAAGATCCTCGTACTCCTCCCTCAATGCGCTGAGAATGGTTTCATCGTCGTGACGTTTCATCGAGGCTCGTATCTTCTGTAGCGTATCGTGCTGGCGGCTGACGAGTGCCTGGAGCTTGCCGTAGAGCTCTTGACCAGCTTTTGTTTCCGGGAGGCCCTGCTTCATGTCGACTAGCTCTTCCTGCAACTCGACGGCGTATCGCTCGTTGTGACTGTTTACGATAGCATCGATGATGTTCCAAGCCGACTGCTCCGTATTCTCGAATCGCATCGCCGTGGAGCCCTGACTAATCATGGACTTCCAATAATGCTTCTTCAGCTCCTCCTCCCGTTGCTCGCCTGTCTTTCCTTCAACCTCGTCCCACATCGTTGTGGTCAGAATGATGTTCTTGAGTGCGGTCTTCCCACAGAGCTTTTCAAACATATGGAGATTTTTGAGGGGCGTTCCTGCCATCCGATTGTCGGAAATGCGATGGAAGTAAAGGATACCCGCTAGCTTGACGTTGCGTTCGTATCTATAGAGTATACCGTCAGCTTTTTGTCAATGGGATATCGGATCAATCCAATCACATACGTGCTTTTCAGCCAATCCGCGACCATCGTGAGTATTTCAATGTCTGATTTGTGGGTATCGTCGAAGCCCGGCGTGTCAACAAAGATAATGTCGTGCATACTAATCTCGAGTGATCGAAACTTTATGATCTGGATACTGGAGGTATACGACTCGAGTTCATGACCCACGCCCGTCTTGTTACCAGTAGCCATGTTGATGAACTAGGGACAACACTCAGTGAGCAACGGATGCTTGCCTATGGCGCATGGCGTGCCAATTCGACAGCGTACCGAACTCTTTCCTGCTCCCGTCGGGCCCATGACACTATGTCTATCTTTGAGTCACACCACGTTGGTGGCTATGTTCGACTTACGCGATTATGATATCTTTTTCATCAAGCTCATCAGTAGTCACTGAGACGATGCTGCCATGTCCAATTGGGGCTTGGGTCCTTTTTCGTGCCTTGGAGGTACTATTCAGACGAGCCCACCTCGGGAGAATAGCACACACCTTCATCCGACCAAGCAAGCCTTTGGGGCGGTGGTCTGCCTGTATGCTACGAGGTACATCAACTGCGCCCGATCAACCAGGAGATCGAGAAAGCCATACTCATAACTATTCATGTTAGCGAATAAACACGCCTCGCCACATAGAGTCGTACTTACTTGGTATCGTGGTCCATTCGGATATATGATACGAGTCGTGAACGAGTGCAAAAGCACGAGTGATGTTGCGAAACAGGGATTGAACGCATCTGGGACAGCGAATGCTAAATACCTGGCACGAGGTCTCAATTCGCCGAACCGTTTCCTCGAGGCGCGTTTCCTGGGTGTTGTGGAGCGTTTTTGTCTGAACCAAGTTTGAGGAAGATGTTCACGATATTTTAACTGCGCGGCATTTGGATTTGCGTGTTCGTAGGGCCTTCATGCTCAAGTTGACAAGACCGTGACCACCCAGCCTCAGCCTGTGAGATAGGGGGTTGCAATAACCTCTATCGATCGCTGCAATTATGGAGTCTAAACTTGGATCTTGATAGTAAAGCCTCGTCTTGTCCTCATGTCCCAAGTGGTACGCCTTGCTATAATAACTTGGTGGTCGGACATGTCGAGCATCTCCTCTCGTACTCCACCCTGGTCGGTATGAACTTGCTCAACCTCATCAAGGATATCGTGGACAATTGGAGGGGTATTCCAGACGAATCTATTGTGATTGTGTATGTCCTTCCGCCCCCCCTGGATGTTGAAGCAAAAAATGATGCTCAACGAGTAGATTGTTGGGCCCAACAGGTTCGGGCAGGTCGACTGTATGCACGTCTAATATGCCGTGCGATATCTACTGATTGAACCCTCCTATCAGTTCATAAACGCAGCGACCGGGAAGGAGCATTGCGAGGCCTCTGGAAATATGGCACGCGCTACAAGGCTGGGCGCAGACTCTGCGCTACCTTCGTTGGAACCCATAACGAAAGCAATACAGAGGATTCATCACCGAAGTGGAGACCGCAAGTTTGTCTTCATTGACACGCCTGGCTTGGACCTGGAGGAATTTATCCCAGCCAAGGCTGCGCTGAAAATGTCTGTCTCGTCATACTTAGGCTCAAGGACCCATCTAACCAATGAACGGATAGGCCCAATGGCAAATTGGTCGACGGGATAATATATCTGCACCGGGTCAACGCTCCCCGCGTCACGACATCACCTCAAACATATGAAAAAGTCTTTCAGGGGCTCTTGGGGAACGAATGGGAGAAGAAGACCTTGTTTGCGACGACAATGTGGAACGGGGTGGATAACGCCAAAGGCGAGGATAGGCAGCAGAAATTAGAGACTTATTGGCAGCAAGCTAGACAAAGAGGGGCTAAAGTGGATCGGTTTTCAGGCGACCAAGATAACGCGTGGCGCCTTATCAACCAGCTTACTTCTTAGCTTAGCGCCTGAAGTCAGGCCTCGTGTCCATTCGTATGACGTTGCTCCTCGTTCTATGTTCCATGCCTGCTTCGCGTAACTTGTTTGGCGCATTGTCTGTTGGACGTACTCATTTGCCTCGAGTGAAAATTTGATTTTCTCAACTCGTTATCTTTGGTATCGATGTGATCTGATCGCTCACAATGCCGCTGGTTCAACACGAGGATGAATGCCCTTACCCTCGTCCTCGTGTGACTAGCATGTAGATTCGACACTGTGTTCAACACGTTTTCAAGGTGCACAGTGCTTCAAATGTCCTAACGGCACGACTTCGACGACTTTCCCCCCATTTCTCATCCCGCATCGACTACTTGCTTATTGAATAAAGTTCAAAACCTTCGTTTCTGGGCCAGAGATGTGAGTGTCGCTTCATTTGCCAATACCATGACATTGACTGGTTTCTCAGATGTCTTTGTTATCGCGTTTTGCTTCACATCGACAAACTGTTGAGAAACCGTTGGTGGACCTTACACCCTGCCTTGCTGCTATTCTAACTTTCTTTTAGGAAAGACAGACCCTCGTCGACTTCAATAGAAGCTCCCGAATAGTACGCCTACTCTCTGACTTTTTGTCCCTTCGAAGGTTTGTAAATCTATTCAAGCGCACGGCCACCCCATCCTACGTCCAGGGATGGGCAAGCTTTGGGCTCGACGGCTGGGATCGTTCTGCCTTCTGAGAGCGCGAAGGGTTACACTAAGCCGACCGCAAATGACGCACGGTCCTCTCTGGTCCCTGATAGCCACGATCAACGATCAAGAGACCGTAAGCGATCCCGTGACGATTTGCAAACACGAGAGGCGGGCGTCCGACGGTCCACCCCGACATATACTGCCGAACATACATCTATCCAAGACGACCCTTCACCGGAGATAATCTACAATACGGGAGAACTTGCGCAGCTCGGTGGGACCGACGTTAGTAGCCTGCAAGAAATTCCCGATGAGGACGACTCACAGGCCCCAGAAGGTGCCGATCAAGATGCAAGCGATACTCTATCTCACATCGGCCTCCAAGTTGACGATAAACCTCATAATTTGCGCAAGCCTGATCACGCGATGAGCCATACGGAAGTCGACCCCGACGTCTATCTGCCTGAGAACGACAACGTGCTTGGACGTGGAGATAGAAGCTTTACGGATAAAGGCCTCAAGATCGCAGCTTACTCCCCTCCAGATGTTGTTGTCGACGGGCCGAAGCCTCAGATCCGTGAGGTGCGAGACAGCGCCGAAAGTAGTGGATTGTATGTCTTCCAAATTGTTTGCACTTAGGTACCTCACTTACGAACCAACATTCATAGTTCCGAGAATGGCTCTTGCTTGAACGCCAACCTTCAAAACAAAGTGATCATACGTTTATTTTTATACGTCTAATCATACTGAGTCCTCGTAATTAGTCGAATATACAACACCCCCATGAACACGTAGATGTTGGGAACGCGTCCGTGGCGATGAATCCATCCGAAGCCACGCCTTTGAGGGACTCAGATGTTGACGGTTTATCCCCCACCGAGAGACCGGCGGCCACGGTAAATGATGGGTGAGTATATATTTTCCCATCCATCCATCCATCTCGCTCACAATCCGTCATAATCAGGAATAAGAAGGGATTTAGCCGGTTCATGAATCTCCGAAACAAAGTATTTCTCTATCTGCATTTCAAAAGGATATTACTGAGTACTGGAACTAGCAAAAAGAAGTAGCCGCGTACATGAAAAAGGCCGGGAAGATTTTCAAGGTCAAAACCGAAGATCTTAAGGAGGACGATATCATTATTGCGTGAGGATTGTCCCTTTCGTTTTGAATGAATATGCCTGATACTTCAATCGTAGCATCATGGGACCCACTGGTGCTGGGAAGAGTTCCGTGAGTTGCCAACCGTGTTGTCGCTTTCGTCTGTCAATGAAATTTGGACTATAGTTCATCAACATGGCAACTGGAAATGCTACAGGAGTAGGACACGATCTAGAATCGTGTACCAACTCCATCGATATCCTCAAATTCCAATGCATTGAGCGAAGCATGCAGGACATCATCTTCGTGGACACACCCGGGTTCGATGATACTCACAAGTCGGACGTAGAAATACTCGAGATGATTGCTGGTTGGCTGAAGCAAACGTGAGTTTTGCCTGTATCTCTGTTGTCTTTTGCCAACGATTATCAGGTACGAGCAAAACGTTAAATTGGCCGGCATCCTCTATTTCCATCGAATCACGGACAATAGAATGGCCGGTACTCCACTGAAGAACCTTCATATGTTCGAGAAGCTTTGCGGCAAGGACGCGCTACAGAACATCATCCTAACGACGACAATGTGGGACGAGGTAGACGAACCAACAGGAGAACAGAGGGAGAAGGAGCTCGAGCGGCATTACTGGAAGACGATGATTAGCCAAGGATCCAAAACGATGCGCTATCAGAACACTGACAAGTCTGCTTGGAACATTATCGACAGCATCGTCGTTGGTCACAATGAACGGTATGCTGTCGAGTTGCAGAAGGAACTGGTCGATTTAGAGAAAGAACTGCCGGAGACTGGCGCCGGAAAGGAACTCTTCAGTAAACTCCAGGCCCTGGTGAAGCGGCAGCAAGATACTCTACATCGCCTTCGGGAGTCGATGAAGAGGCACGACGACGAAACTATTCTGAATGCCTTGAAGGAGGAGTACGAAGAACTTCGACTGCAGACGGAAGCAACGGTCAAGGAAATGGAAGTGCTGAAGATACCCATTGGGAAGCGTTTACGCCGCCTCTTCACTTCGACTCTGGGATTCTTTAAACTCTTCAAGAAGTGAGTCAATGGTGCCAGCGTATTCATATCTGTACCTTTATCGCCTTACACTTGTACCGCTGGGGTCGAAATGCCATGGAGGCGGTTCTAATTGTTTCTCCGATGGTTAAGATTGTCCTTGTTGTCCCTTTAATTGAATATACGTCGAGAACCACATTGCTCATTGCAAGATGCGTTGTGGGGGGTTTCGGATGTAACTTATGAGTATCTATGTAAGTCGCCACGTGACATGATGCTTCTGCTCCTTACTTAGTTGACCCTACCCCGCCCGAAGCAAACAACTTGCTCAGCAACACCTTCACGCCTTACATTGCCAAAAAACACACAGGTCTGTGGTGAATTTCTTTGTTTCGTCCAGTCAGCCATGCTCAACGCGTCGCTATTTTTACGCCAGTTTCATCTTCAAAGAAGTTACTAAATTCACTGTAGCTCTTCCGATGCGTCAGTATCCAGTGATTACGCGGACTTTTGTCAATAGTAGCTTTTACTTACGTTTCTATATCTCCTCATTATACTATCATAAGGCTATCAACTGACAAAGTGGGTCACTTTTTTTAGAGTCGTAACTCAGTCTGTCAGCTGGATCGTCTGCCTACCAGAATTGTCCAGAAACGGTCCGCATTGCTGTATAACGAGGTCGTATTATCTTCTTACGGATCAATCTACGCCACCCTGACAATCAACCGCCTTTAGCCTTCGTCTCCTCAGCTTCTGTTTGACACGGAACATGTGGCCGCAATCGATAGTTTACTTGACCCCACCTATGGCCAAGTTTGTATTATTCGGGCAGCTCTACTATTTGACCTTCATTGTCAGAATCCTTACGTTCGTGGAGAACGGACCTCGAACTCCTGTAATCAAGTGAATAATGTACGTGCAAAATTTGTGAATATGCGCGTTCTTCATCCTTCTACATATCTTCATTGCAGCTCCACCACGGTGAAATATTCACGCACGAGCATATATTTCAGTGGCTCATAGGAAGTCGCTGATTCTAGCCTGGGCAGGAACGGATATATTCTTCGGCGTCAGCCTCCTCGGCGATTTCAGTTTCTGACAGAGTAACATGTTGCAGTGGATATTGGTGTTGGTCCTTACCGCGGGCTTGGTCAATATCAACTTCGTGATTGAGAGCTCATTGGGCCTTTCACCACATAGCATATGCGAAGAATCCGTACAATACGGGAGCATCTTTCGACGCATACAAGCAATAGGAAGCCAGCTTGCTTCCTATATATCCGCGGCCTGGCGACTCTCGTTTCAAATGTCAGTTCAATTTCTTATTTTGCCTAGGGCACACCTGTTGTTCTTTGGTACTCATGATCGAGCTTGACTTAGAGAACTTGGTCGTCGAAGCTTCCTCCATTCCACGAACAAGGTATTTCTTTGAGATCCCACAGAACTTTCGGCATCCACCATGCTTCCATCACACAAGGAATGAGCGTGCGAGCAGAGGTTGAATCTGATTCCAAAATCGAGGCGAGCGGTCTAGGACGGATATCGTACGAAGTCACGGCCAAGAATTTCCTTACATACTACGAGCCACCTGTATAACCCAGAGTCAAATTGGCTTACCGTTCGAAATCCTCTAATATGTACTTCTATTGACTAATTTTTACTTTTCGTATGCAGACCGCGAGACAATACACGCCCCGCCGCTCTCTCCGAGGCTCTGAAATCTATCGGCTCAAAGTCTCAATCGATGCCTTACGGAAGGTTGCCTTGTTCTGCTGAGTCTCGAATCACCCTGCAGTATAAATACTGACTGTGACCCTTCCTGTCAACTACCACTTCAACATACGCAATGTTTTCCATTCGCATCTCGACGGTTGTCCTCGCAGCCTCTGCCCTTCTTGCGGTCGCCAGCCCAATCACTAACACGGAGATCCCAGGAGTAAGCCTTGTCCAAACTGTGTTGATGCATTTGCACCCTCTGACGTCCCTCCGTAGAGTCAGTGCAGCACCGGCACTATTCAGTGCTGCTCCAGTGTCGGCATTTTCCCTTTGTAGTCTGCTTGTTTTCTACTAACTGGTCCAACGTACAGTCTTCCACAGCTGGAAATCTGTCGGGCCTTGCCTCGGCTTTACTATCTGGCAGCAATGCTGTTCTAACTTGCAGCCCACTTTCAGTTGTTGAACTCAATGCAAACAGCTGCTCTGGCCAAGTTGCCTGCTGCACTGGCAATACCTTTGTATGTTTCTCCCACGAATGATTTATCCAAGCCTAGCTGAAGCCAAGTAACAGAATACCCTCATTTCGTTAGCGTGCTCGCCCATCAACGTCGGTCTCTGAAGACGCCAAGCATGCGCGGACGTTCAGCCTGTTTCGTAGCAATGCAGCTTTGTATCCTTTGTTTGCTGAATGCCATAGAGTGCTGTTTTTGTCGCGGCTGGACTATTATGGTTTAAATCGTAAAGCTTTGGGGTAAGTATGGCATACGCATGCCTTCTATCGCCTACGTCAAACTGGTTCTGAGGAGGTGGCGAAAGTATATTGTTTCAAAGCCACGTGTGTCATGTTCTCGATCCACGTTGCGGCTGCCCACCCTCCGCGGGCAATGATAAAAGCCCTTCGCAGTACTCTATGTCGACCAGCAAGCCCACCTATTCGGATATCTAGTCCCTCTCATCACTACTTTCTAGATTACGTCCAACTCACCTGTATCTTAACACAGCGGGACTGCAAGTAATACGAGGAACGATGCAAAGCAACGGGAATATAGTCGTTTTGTGAGACTTATCTCTCATGAACGTGCGACTGCGTCGATAACCATTTCATCAGAGTTTTGGGCGCATCTGGATCGGGGAAAAGCCTAGTGAGCAAG